>BDUI01014193.1:35081-47202 GCA_002335545.1 Apodemus speciosus | reverse complement strand
GGGGAGGAAAGGGCCTAGGTCCTGAAAAGACTTGATCCACTATTGTAGAGGAGTACCAGAAAAGAGAAATGGGAGAGGGGTGATTGGGGAAAGGGCAGAGGGAATGGGACTTAGGGAACATATGGTGAGGGGGGAACTGGGAAAGGGGAAAGCACTCGGAATGTAAACAAAGAATATAGAAAATAAAACAAAAATGGAAACAAAACAAAACAAAACAAAAAAACCCAAAAACCACAGAAGGGGAAGGGCTTGGGGAATTCAGATAGAGAAGTTACACTTAGGGCATGGGGCAATGCATCACATCCCTGGGGACTGGGTGTAACTGCATTCCACAAGATGGATTAACTGCATTCCACAGAGGCCTTTGCAGGACTTTGGAGTGGATGTGCCAAATAGGCTGATAACATTGATATGATAAATGGAGGAGCAGATGATATAGAAAATATTATGAAGGGAGATGATAGACCTAAAGAGAAAATGTATCAAGCTTTAGTTTAGGTGTAACCTGTGTGTTTTACAAGGAATCTTTCTCCTCATAGTCAGTATGAGTTTTGCCTTTTGCCTTAAAACTTTAGGTCAATAGTCATATACTTCCTCTTTGTAAACTTAAAATTTCTTGGTGTACTTTTCATGATGACTCTTTTGATGTTCTAGTTGGTGGCTGTAAATTTAATTTTGCCCCAGTCTCTATGTCTGTAAGTTTCTTCCATCAGCAGGGCATTTCAATGACTTGCATGGGATGATATGTAATACAGTGTGTAACGTTAATGCAGCAGGTTTAAATTCTGGCAGATGATATATTACCTCATTTAAAGGCATGAACATTCATACATTATATATTATGTATATGAAATATATATTTATGTATACAAATTGAAAATTTTCTCTTTAGTGTAGTTGATGACACTTTTTATTTGGATCATTTTAGCCTTTGTGAATGTTTTTATTTATTCTTGGGGAATGTACGTATGTAAATGAAATATGATCACATCCACTGACTATTTCTCACTCTGACTCATCTCATACTCCTGCCAACATGATCTCCTTCTCAAATTCTTCTTGTTCTTCTTGTTCTTGTTCTTCTTGTTCTTGTTCTTCTTGTTCTTGTTCTTCTACTTCTCCTCCTACTTTTCCTCCTCCTCTTCCTCCTTCTTCTCTCAATAATCCTAAGTGACTTAGTGTTGCTAATATGTGTATGCCCTGGAGCCATCTGCTGGACCATCAGAAACCTACTAGTGGCCACATCAAAAACAGAATGATTTCCCTTCCTCCAGAAGTTACCTGATCCATGGCAGAATTTTGCTGAGTTGATCTTGTATAGGTCCTGGGCAGGCAACCACAGATGTTGTGAGTCCTTGAGTGTGATGAGTGTCACATCCAGAAGGCAAGATTTCATAGCACTGTTCCCCAGCCTCTGCTTATTAATGTTTTGTACCTCATCTTCTACAATGTGACAGAGGTGAGGGAATACTGATAAAGATTTCTCACTTGGAGCCAACAGCCACATATTCTCATCATGTAGACCACTTAGAAGTCTAACTACTAACCATTGCCATTGCACAAAAGAACCTCTGCCCAAAATTATGCATGGTCCAGATCTATGGGAACAAAAATAAACATTTAGAATGTAACTTGACAATCAATTAACAATAGCAAGTTCTACTGTAGGCCTTATGATCTATCCCCATTAAGCTATAGTTTTTTTATTGAGATTATAATATTAGGCAWGAAACTCCCTTCTGTGGAGTAAGCCTCAAAGCCAATCAGAAAGTAGTTAGTGATTCCCAAAACAGTTGTACCACTAGTGCATATCTCCCCTGGCAGGTTGATATATATGCAAGCTCTAATGCTAGATAAGACCATGGATATCTTTTATCTCCCATCAACCTGCATAGCACCTCCGAACACTATATCTTGCAATCAGGGAGGAACTGTGCAGGTCTGTTCAAGATTTATTTGTTTATTTCCTATACACAAATACTGGTATTTTCAGCAATAGAAACTTGCCATGTGGTTACTGTTGGTAACCAAAGGCAATTTACATAATCTATTTTGTTTTGGAGACTTCTGRGTACTGCCTAACAAATAATGTAGGGATGTACCCCATGTCTTGCACCGTGATTTATTTAAAAAACCAGTGTCTTCTGGAAGCAGTATTGTTCACTCATCCAGGGAAATTCCATTCTAAAAACAAAGACACTAAGTTTCTGGGATGCTAGTAGATATCCATCAAAGAGTGTGTCATCTAACTGATCCAAGTTTTGCTTTTGTTATTTGTGTCTGTCTTTCTTAATCTTCATGCCCCACAACCAGGTTCACGAGACCAGTTGTGTGAGCTTTGCAGCTGCTCACAATCATCTATAACTCTAGTTTCAGGAGATCTAATAGACTTTTCTGGCTTCCACAGACACTGTGCACATGTGGTGTACAGATATAACACAAATAAAGTGCCCATATACATAAAGTAAACTTTTTCAAAAGCTTGATATGAAATACAAATTATCATTCAATTAGCAGGCAGTCATATATTTCAAATCCAGAGGAAGGTTGAAATATAATAAAATTGAGATGGTTGTCTTAGAGTTTCTGTCGCTGTGATCCAAATTAACGTGGAGAGGAATAAAGAGTTTATTTCCTGTTACACCTTGTAGTGCATCATCCAGGGATGCGAGGGCAAGAACTCAAAGCAGGGACTTGGAAATAGAAACTGATGCAGAGGCCATGTAGGATGGCTGCTTCCTGGCTTGCTCAGCCTGCCTTCTCATTTATTCTCCAGCCTTTAACACATATGTACAGTTGGTGATGTTTAAGTCTATATATCCATGGTGACATTGCTAAAATAATTATTTGAGAAAATAAGATTCATCAGTTAGGTAGGGATTAGACGCTTTTATGAAACTTTGATGTAGCAAGCTTGCAATTTTCTGATAATGGAATGCATTGCCAGATAGAAATTAAGTCCAGTTAGCTAAGAGTTTACATTAAGCATAAGCAATGAAGCTGATTTTATATAAGCACAATTACTTGTTTTATTTTCATTTGGATTCAATTTATGTGAGTTTCATCCTTAACATGTATGTGTAGCATATGTATGTCTTAAAAGTGACACAAGTTCCCTGTAGACAGATTATGTTAATGTCTTTTTGTTTTAAGTATTAGCTTTTACTATATTTGTTGAAGAATTTCCTCCACTTATATTTATGTTAATTATTGATAGGGTCTTAGTACTACATTTGATACTGTTTTTCTGCTAGTTCTTTTCCTTAGTAGTTACTCCCCTTTCCATAATCTTCTCTCATAGTGAAATGATTTCTCTATTAGTGGGTTTTGGTTCAGTGAATATTATTTGGATGCCATCATTATAAATTTTTGTTGGGTGATTAGCATTATTTTTTATTATAAAAACATTATTTTGACATGACAATGACATTGGTTATGAAAATAAAAGAAGAAAATACTAAAAGTAAAATCCTTGCAGCCCATTCTTACCCAGAACTCATAGAGATAGAGGGTGAGAGAAGGAAAATACAGAATAAAACTTTTTTGTTCTTTTTTATTGGATATTTTATTTATTTATATTTCAAATGTTATCTCCTTTCACAGTTTCCCCTTCCCCAGAAGCCCTCTATCTCATCCTCCCTCCTCCTGCTTCTATGAGGGTGCTTACCCATTCCTGCTTCCCTGCCCTCACATTCCTGTAGAAAAATAAACCTTTTTTAAACACTTAACTTGGAGTTCACTCTTCCCCACACCCCCACATTTTGAATTTAAAATGTTTCTTCATATTTTATTTGTTTACTTTTTATCTTTTGTAGCTGGTGTTTCTATTGTTATGATAAAACATCATTATTAAAAGCAAGTTGGAGCAGGAAGGGTTCTTTCAATCTACAATTCTCAGGACACAATCCATTACTGAGAGAAATCAAGGCAAGAATTCAAGGCAAGAACCTGGAGGCCAGAACTGAACCCCAAATCTGACACAATTCTGAAGTTAATATATTAGTCAGAAACATCTGGTAAAATTCTTTTTAAAAGTAGTCCTTCTTTGCAAGGCTACATCTGGTGCTGTAGTGAGAACCCCTATACCTTATCTATAATCTCTGACCTACGGTCACTGGTACAGCATTCTTTCTGGTGCTGAACTACTGTTTCTAAGTAATGATTTAGGACTCTTGTCTTAATGTCTCTCAGTTTGTGGGAGAGTTACAGTAGCGTAATATATAGAAATTACTTTAGGATTCAGGGATTTTTTTGCTAGGATTTTGCTTTAGAGCAATAACAATATTTTGGGCCTAGACTGAACTAAGCCAAAGTAGTTACACAATTGTTGTACTGTTACTGTACTATATAMGTTTTTAACTGGGGAATATTTTTATTGTGGAAAGCATAAGTAATTAAAAATTACATCTTAGCCATATATCTCAGAAGCATTAAGAATATTCACAATGTTACAAAATTATCTATCTATACCCAAAAATTTCCTCCTTTCAAAACTGAAAGTTTTACCTGTAAAAAAAATCWAGTCTCCATTTTTCATCTTCTTCTTCCTATAGCCCTCAATAACTGCTTCTCTTTCTGTAAGTATGAATTTTCCTATTCTAGATAACATTTTTTTCCAAAAAGGCAGAACAGAGTAAACAGAATAAAATATAGAAAGACATGAGGAATTTTGGATTCCTTCAAATATCCAGGCATAGATAAATGGTAATTTAAACTTTTACCAAAAAAGTGAGATATAATCAGTGAATATATTTGTAGAAATTATAGTAAAATTCAAATTAATTTTTAAAACTCAATATAAAATTGACTTCATATTAAAAATAATGGGATCACAACAATGTCCAGCTATTTAAGATATTTTAATGGTGTAATAGCACCACTTATATCTTGGGAGTAACCAACAGGCTTATTGGACTGTGAACCTGCCATGGTACTGTACTCCTAGCCAACTAACTACCASTGGGTAGAGAAATCATAGATCCTACAGGAAAACTACTGCTATCCTTTTTCTAAATCAATATAGTCTCTAATTGTATTCTAAACATGTATTCTTATACCCAAAGATAGTTATAGCTCTTACCCCACATTTTGAGGCTTCTTTTTGCAGCAGATCAAAACTATTACAAAGATCCACAGCTGGCCAAAATGCAGTGAAGTGACTGAGGGTCTCAGCTCCAATTTGTCCATCTACAACACAGCTGTCACATCTAAGGTTCAGGGAACATAGCAAGAAGAAGGAGTGAAGAGATAGATTCTCAGAGCTAGAGGACCAAGATGCCTGCTGTGAGACAATATCTTCTATACATGACAGTGTTATTAGACTCATGAATATCAATAGTTTAAGTCATCTAAAAAAAACCTTGCAAAATGACAACACCAGTTGAAATATAAATGAGGATGAAAGAAATTTCACTTCACAAAGCCCACTATTAGAGCTACAGGTAGTCAATGGCTGCTGGGGTTAGGGCAATTGGTTTTCTCTAGGGATGAGCCCTAATCCAAAGTAAGTGGTCAGCCTAAAACTCATGTATATAAGGGTGACACTAAATGCATTCAACAAAATGTGTCTGTGTGCATGTGTGTGTGTGCGTGTGTGTGTGTGTTGCATTCCTTCTTTTGTGATGTCTGTGGCTCACTTTTCCCTGTTTCTTGGCATATTTGTGCTTCTCAATTATTGCTATGCTTGTTTGGGGTTTCCTACTTAAGTGAGCGATATGATTAATAAATGGGAAAAAAGAGGTTCTAAATCCAAGACTCAGTAGTGGGTATTGGGAAGAAAATGGAGAGGTAGAGGGGGAAATATAAATCATGTAAATACACTTTACTAATGTATGAAATGTTCTTTTTTATTAGATATTTTCTTTATTTGCATTTCAAATGTTATCCCATTTCCTGGCTTCCCCTCTGAAAACACCCTATCCCATCCCCTCTCCCCCTGCTCACCAACCCACCCACTCCTACTTCCCTATCCTGGTATTCTCTTACACTGGGACATCTATCTATCCTTCACAGGACCAAGGGTCTCTCCTTTCACTGATGTCTGACAAGGCCATCCTCTGCTACATATGCATCTGGAGACATGGGTAACTCCACGTGTACTCTTTGGTTGGTGGTTTGTCCCTGGGAGCTCTGGGAGTACTGGGTGATTCATATTGTTCCTCCTATGGCTTTGTAAACCCCTTCAGCTCCTTGGGTCCTTTCTCTAGCTCCCCCACTGGGGACCCTGTGCTCAGTACAGTGGTTGGCTGAGAGTGTCCCCCTCTGTATTTGTCAGGTACTGGCAGAGCCTCTCAGGAGACAGTTATAAAAGTATGGTGAGTGGGGCAACTCAGGCCCAATCCAAGAAACACTGCAGGCTTCTTCCTGCACTGTGCTATCTTCCATGTGTAGACCCTAGTCTCAACTCTTTGTTTAACATGAGTACCTGTGGAAACTAGAAAGGGAACAGTGGGGGAGGGGTGCTGTCTTAAAGGAGGGAGGATAATAGACTATAGGTAAAATGTAGGTGAAGAGGAGGCCGATGGGAGGTATAAATGTTCAAATGAAAGGAAGAGTGGATGGTGGTGGAGATGAGAAAATGGATGAGGGTTGATTAAAATGGAGGGGTATTAAAGAATAGGAAAAGATGAGATTGGGTATGCTCATGGTAGTTAGGCAGGCTGCTGGGGGGAAATTTATCAAAAGATTTATTCAGCTGTGAGCCCTGCCATCTATAATAAGAACTAGCCCACCAACATTTGTCCAGTGGTGCAATGGTAGAATGAAGGTTGTAGGGGGTAACCAACAACCTTCTAATTAGATTTAAGGCCAACTCAACAAAAAAAATGTATACCTTTTACCCTAAAATCTGGGCAAGAACCTGTGGCTGGGATGGCCCTAGGCCCTGGGAGAGAATCTACTGGAATGCTAATATTTTGCTAAATGAACATAATATCAAACTACCTTCTAAATACTCATTCCTATAAGCATAGATTAGGGCAGCTCTTATGCCCAGATCAAACAAGATAGAATTAAGCTAATGAAACCAGCACTTGAACTTTGGACAAAGTTCTTAGAGAAAATTAAGCAGTGGTATCTAGTAGCCAGTTGCTGAGGCAGGACTACAGTGGAAAAGCACGCTGTCGAATAATTGATATTTAAAGGGAAATGAATAAGAATGAGATCATCCAGGGAGTGGGAATACCACATGAACTGAGGAGTTAGAAGGCTGAGGACAGAAACCAGAGAACACCAGCCCTCTAAGTAGAAGCTCACTTCATGGAGGGTACCATCCTCAGGCTCTGTACTTAGCTAGATCTGTTGCATTCTGGATTCAGGAGCTGAGAGTTCTTGGAAAGCCACTAACCCCTTCTAATTAGGCTGTCACAATTGGTGAGAATGGGCATCTCACAGGGGTTTTCAGAGAAGACAGTGGGTTAACCTCTTGGAGTCAGGAAGCCTTCCCCTCCTTCTTTCCTTGGCCACTCCTCCCCTTTCTCCACACTCCCCCTAACTGTGCATTGCTACCCAGATCCTCCTGGGATGGGAGGTGGGGAGACAATTGGGGGGGGTGGATTTAGCTAGGGTGACGCTTTGCTCATGTGACTGGATTGGTGCCCACGTGGGCACCAGCCCCCGCGCCAGCTAGTCCTGCTGCTGCTGCAGATACCTGTGCCCCAAACCCCGCATTTGCGCAGCACCATTTCCTTGAGCTGAACTGTTTATTGTGAGCACCGAGAAGGTGCACAGACCTGTCCTGGGTCTCCTCAGGTCAGTACTTAAATGATGGCTCTGCCAACAGAGCAGGGCAGGGGTGGTGGTGGGGGGTAGCAGCTGGAACCAACAGCAGCGGGAAGGGAGGGGGAAGAGATCCCGGAGATCGGTAAGGAGGGGGCACAGCTGACTGGGCAAGAGGAGGGGGGAAGGAGGACCCTCGCAGGCGGCTCCCTTCTCTCATCCCACTCCTAATCCGTTTTAGAGTAGGCGGGGGTGAGGGGGCCCGCAGTGCGACGGTGAGCCAGATGCGATCTGAAGTGAACGCACACTCCAGGCTCTGAAGACAAACTGACCGGGACCAAACGGGGTTGGGGGTGGGGCAGGCTGCCTCCAGAGTCCGAGTGGGGAGCGCAGAGTAAAGCGGAGTTTGGAGAGCATCCCGATTTAGTGCCCAAGGCCTGAAAGAAATGGCGGCTGGGGTATGCGGGGGTGGCGGGGTAACGGAGGAAAAGGTTGGATGATGAGTATGGGCTGACGGACAGTCTCTGTGCATCCACTGACCACGCAGACACTGCCCCTGTGCCCTGTCTGTAGGTCTCTGCTGTTCCCAGAGCACTGTGACATCTGAAAAGGAGGATCGACCTGCTCAGGATCCCTGCAGGTCAGTGAATCATGACAAAATGGGGCATGATTTGGGGCCCCACTGCCTGCCCCCCTCCCAAGCTATCCCATGTAACACACTCAGCTTGCCACCGTGAAGGAGCTCAGAGAAAGTGGCAGGACCTGGCACCGCATATCTGTCTCAGGGTGGAGGAGGGGTGCAAACCTATAAGGCGTACTTGGTGGGTTGGGACAACCCCCCCCCCGCCCCCCTGGAAAGGGCCAAATGCAAAGACAGATGTTAATGAGCCTGTATTCTGTCAGGTGTCTCAGTCTCTCCTGTCTCTTCTTTTTCCTCCTGTTTCCCCACTTTTACTCTCAGGACAGGAAAAGGAGGGAAGTCTTGACATGGAAGAACTCCGCGGTGAAAAGGAGGGCAAGCTGGAAAAGGAGGGAAAGCCAGAAGATGAAGTAGAGCCTGAAGATGAAGAAAAGTCAGACGAGGAAGAGAAGCCAGACAAGAAAGCAAAGCCAGCACGCCAGGGCAAGCTAGAGGAGGAGGCAAAGCCAGATGAGCAGGGGCAAGATGAGGGGAAGCCCGAGAAGCAGGGCAAGTCTGACGGGGAGGGCAAGCGCCAAGGGGAGAGCAAGCCCGATTCCCAGGCCAAGTCAGCCAGCGAGGCGCGGGCTGCAGAAAAGCGCCCTGCTGAAGATTATGTGCCCCGGAAAGCGAAACGAAAAACAGACAGGGGGACAGATGATTCTCCCAAGAACTCCCAGGAGGACTTACAGGACAGGCATGTAAGCAGTGAGGAGATGATGAGGGAGTGTGCAGATATGACTAGGGCTCAGGAAGAGCTGAGGAAGAGGCAGAAAATGGGTGGTTTTCACTGGGTGCCAAGAGATGCACAGGATGCTTTAGTCCCCAGGGGCCAACGGGGAGTCAGGGGCATGAGGGGCGGTGGAGGCAGGAGCCAGAGGGGCTTACACGACATCCCATACCTTTAATGCCTTTGGCCTTCAATTCTGACCTCTCTGAGGAGAAAGAACACTGCTGGCCCTGCTTTCCCTGGTAGATACTTGCCAGGCCTGTGCTTTAACCTTCAGCCGAAACTCTGCTTTAGGTGTCACTGTCCTTACCAGCAGCCTTCTGACCCAAATACAGTGCTCTCCGTCTTTTAGTACAGGATTTTCACCCATGTGCATGAAAAATGTGTTCATGGTACATTGTAAAAATGAATAAAACAGTTTGCAGAACCACAGATAAAGTATCAGTTTGGTTTTGTAAGAATGTAAATGTGCTTGCATAATGCATCTGTGCACAAAGAAAACTGAAGTGTGTACACTGATCAGCTAGCAATGGCTATTCCTTCAACATGGACCTAAAAATGTCTCACATGTACTCAAATATTTGTCTCACTGCATGACACTTGGGAACACCCATACCATTCCTGTCCTGTGTGCCCACCCTGGGTCTTTTCTCACATTGTCATTGGGCACTGCTGCTTTTACTCCTATGCCTCCCATTCTATGGCTCCTGTATATGTGTCCCTCTTTTGGTTTCCTGCAGCCTTCCTTACTTCCTTCTTTTCCTGACTCAGTTCTTTGTCTCTTTTCCTAAAGAATGTGGGCTATATTATGCCATATGCCAAATATGTTGAACACTAAAAATGTGACAATAATATATGATAAACAATTGAACTTTGAATTGTTTGAATGAGCAAATTTCTTACAAAGAAAATGGCATTTAAAATGCCTGTTGTTAGGACATAAAATTGATACAGCTCACATTGCCTCTGGTACTCACAGGTAAAAGAATCAACTTGTCACTTTAAAAGAACCCTTGCTATAAAAATCAGTCTTGTCATCTTGAAATGGTTGCATTTATCTCATAATTCTTCCTGTGCATTAGCAGGAACATTGATGGAATCTGACCCTGGGAAAAAGGCCAGTTATGTCTCATATGTGCTCAGGCACTAGGGTAAGTACTAACTATTTTGTGATGTCTGTTGGGCACTGTAACCTTTCTCTTGGGCCCAGAACTATGTGGTTATAGAGGCATTAGTGACTGCTCACTTCCCTTGAGTCACTGGTGAGCCAGTTTTCACCTATCCTTTATCCATACAGAAGGGAATAAAGCCTTATTCTCCCTTTGAAGTGCTCTCATTAGCAATTTGTAGATATTCCCTTGGTTTTCTTGGACTTTCATATATGCCTTTTTAAATCTTTCATATAAGAAAAATGGGCATCTGTATATGTTTCATTGATTTATTTGTGTCTACACTTAGCTATTATCTTCACTAAAATTACATATTACAGGGTACACACCAGGAAAAGTATCTACAACAGTTGTTTTGCTGTCTTTGTGCTTCAACATGTTACATGCAGATTTTCTTTCCTAGTTTGAGAACCTTACCTTAGCAGCTCAGTAGGCCTATTAACATATTTGTGTTTTAAATCCTTAGTAGTGAGCACAGTCCATGAATCAGAAGCATCAACATCACCTGAGAGCAAAGAAGAACCAGAACAAGAATCTCAGAATCTTAAAATCTTAGACTCTACCTTAGATCTACTGAGTTAGAATATTTTTCTGCCATAAATGTTCATTAATTTAATTCTTTCATAAATACAAATTATTTTAAGATACCAATGGGGGTTCCTTGACACTGAAGTTTGAGAAAAATCTGCTTAGGGGAGGTTCATGAGTTTGTCCATCACCACTTTTAAATGGGATATAAATTTGAAAAAAACATACATATATATGTATATATATGCATAGAAAGGTGTATATATATACGCACTAGGTAAAATATATACCTAGGTAAAATATATACCAAGGATAATTATCCTTCCCTAATCCAAATTAGATCTTAAAATCAATGGTTTGAGACCTACAAAGCTTTAAATTATATAGATTAAAATAATCAAATAGGAAATACCTGATTTCACTGCAAGTAAATAAAGCAAGTACAATTTTTTATGAAATTTATGTTTGAATTATTAATGTATATATGTATGTGTACTAGGAATAATGGTGAATTTTAAACTTTAGGTTGTGAATAAAAAATATGGGAAACACAGCATCAAACCCTTTGTATCCTAAAGTGTAGCATATTCATTTCATACTCACACTTTTAGGACCTAACACAAATACCTGACATGTATTAGATAGTTTGAAAAAAATGTAAACTGACTATGTCAGAAACTGCCAATGATTATCCAAGTTTAGCCTCTGATTTTGTAACTAAACTTGAACAAATAAGTTGTCCACTGTGCTTTGTTTATGGCCTCAAAACTACTGGGGAGTCGTGAGCTTTGCAGGCTCAACAGGGAATACTACAGCATTCGGTCAAAGATGCCATTATCAAAGAACATCCATCTATTCGCACAAAGGAGAGTTCCTAGGCTTAGTGAGTGGAACTTTTCAACCCCAAGAAGACAAGTGAAACAAACAACTAAAAATATTGTGCTATCTAATGACCCAAGGGCAGCTTCTATGTATGCCGCAGGAACACAGATTCACAAAGGAACAAAAGCATTACTGGCAGACTGAAAGTCTGGGGGGATGGAGGTGCTGTGATGGAAAAGCCAAAGTCAAACACATAACTAGAGGTGATCTTGCTCCACTTAGTTTAAGGGAACAAACTTGGATTTTAGTGACTACATATGCAATATTCCAATTTTGTTTGTTTGTTTGGTTTTGGTTTTTTCGAGACAGGGTTTTTCTGTGTAGACCTGGCTGTCCTGGAACTCACTCTGTAGACCAGGCTGGCCTCAAACTCAGAAATCTGCCTGCCTCTGCCTCCCAAGTGCTGGGATTACAGGC
>BDUI01014192.1:18998-30068 GCA_002335545.1 Apodemus speciosus | reverse complement strand
TATCTGAATCACAGAGCAGGTATATAGTGAACTTTTAAAAGACTAAACTTTCAGAGCAGCTGAGCATTGTACATTTCTCCACAGAAATGAATGGGAATGCCAGTTGTTCTGCAGCCAGCACATGGTATAATCAAATGATAGCCATTCTAGTGGACACAGGGCATCTCATTGTTGTTTTATTTGAATTCTAGTGATTGATAATATTGAACTTCATTATTTGACATCTGCATATTTTCATTAGTGAAATATCTCTTCAGATCTTTTTCTCCTTTTCTATGGGATTGCCTGTACTGCTGTTTTGAAAGTTCTTTTTCATTTTTTGAACTTGACATGTCCATAATATAATCTATTAAAAACAATTAAAATTCAGGAGTTTAACTCACATGGGTGTCTGTGGAGATCTTGGTAATTCACATGCCAAAATTATCAATAACTATTAACAGTGATTGTCAAAGAAAATTACTAGCGGATTTAACCTCCATGTTTCTGTAGGCTTTTTTTCTATCTTTGCTTTTACTATATATCCCAAAGTGTCCTCAAGCTTGTCCTCCTACTGCAGCCTCAAAAATACCCCCAAATTCAGCCATGTGCCTCCAGCTCTATACTCGGTTTTTTTAATGATCAATAAAAGGTGTAATAAAATCCTTTCTCTTTGGCTGAGGTAAAATTAAAGAAAAAGTCTTCACAATACATATGCCTAAAATTCATCAGCAACAAACAAATGGGGTAAAGTACATGCTCATAAACCAAAGTTAAAAAAAATGAAAATCAAGAAAAGGAAGGGTTTGGAAGCTGGGAAGCTGCTGAGGAGATGGGTCAGTAAATAAGAATGCCTGCTTTGCAGGCAGAGAAAAGCAAGTTGAAATCCCTAGAGTCCAGGTACTGCCTGGGCCCAGTCTTTATGTGGAAGCAGAGGAGGAACACCACTGAGACCTGGCCTCCAGCCTAATCTCCAGCCTCAGGGGAAGACCCTGTTCCAAGGGAAGAAGGTAGAAGCTATTAGGGCCAGACACCTGATGATTTCCTCTGCCTTCCTCATGTGCATGTGCATGCACACACAAACATACACACAGGTATGCACACAAACTTGTGCACACACACCATACAGCCACAAAAAAAAAATAGAAAACAAAAGATTATAAAAGTTCAGGAGACAAACATTGAGACTACAACCCACCTTCCACCTCTCTTTTAGGGTTACAGAGAAGTAAGTACAGCAGGGGCCAGGGAAATGGCTTAGTGATTAAGAACAGCAGCTGCACTTCATGAGGGTCCTGGCTCAATTCCCAGCGCCCGCACGGTAGCTCACAGTCATCTGTCACTCCAACCCCAGGTGATCTAATATTCTCTCCTGGCCTCTGTAGGCGCAAAGTACAAATGCGCTACACAGACATACAAGCAGGCAAAGCATCCATATACATAAGAGCAAATCAGTGCTTGTCCAAAGAAGGGAGACTGGGAGGGTACTAAGTTATAGTTAGATCACCGTAAGAAGTTTTAATATGCGACTCTGCCTTTATCAGATGGCACAAGATAACGTGTATGATATCTTTCAAGAAATAAACGGTTTTGAAAGGTTTCACCATAAGAGGTGATATGAAAACTAGCTCCGCTCACCCTGATTTATGCATTGCATTAATGTATTACATGCATTTATTGAAATGCTGTGTGTTATTCCATAAGTATACACATTTTTTTAAGAATCAGTTAAAATTTTTAAATCATGGCTTGAAAATTTAGCTCAGTGGTACAGCACTTGACTGGCAGCCCTGGATTTGGTCCTTAGTTTCAAAATAAAATTTAAAACTTTTTAAAAAATAAAATTAATTTAAAAACCCAGCTGTTACTCAAAGATGCTATACACATAGATGTATATATTCATATATCCACATATATATGTGCATATATGCATATATATACACATATATATGTGCATATATGCATATATATACACATATACATGATGGTGGGCCCACAAATTTGCATCATATAACAATGTCACAGCCATCTTAGTTTGCATAATATATTTTATTCTGTTTGCACAAGCATAATGTAGACTTTCTAAAGTGCATGAGCTCAAATACAAGATGATAAAACAACAAAAATAATAAAAACAATTGAAGAAACAGAAACCAAATCTAAACAAGATAGTTCCTTCAAACCGTTAAAGTCAGCAAATGGAGAGGAAGGAACAGAAAAGAAAGAAAGGAAAGGAATGGCCCATACCAAATAGCATGAAGGGAACAAAGACACTGGGTGTCCATGGTTAAGTGCTTCCATAGTTCTCTTTTGCTTTTACATCATACGCTTTGAAAAACATTACAGAAATAGAGGATTGTGGAAGCCAACATTCCCAAAGTGCTGCCCTAAACTAACCAAAGAGGAAAAATGTTCAAGGAGGTGGTCCAGAAAATATTCCAACTATGAAGAAAAAAATCATGAAGAATATATCATATGTCTAAAAAGTACAGAATAATCCTTGTTGATTTATATTCTGAAGTTACTAATATTCAATTTTTCCAGTAAATTCAATTGTATCAACACAAATTCCTACATCCATGCACACCTGTGTGTGTGTGTGTGTGTGTGTGTGTGTGTGTGTGTATACACAAAAATGTTACCTACAGGGGTAAAAATGTCAAGCTGGCATTTTTCATAGTTAGATTCAATGGCAGAAGACAATGGAGCAACATCTACAATAGTCTGAGAGAAAGAAAACATGACTCAAGTCTGTAATACTAAGCTAAGATGCTATGCCACTGCCAAGGTAGTTGGCACACATTCTGAACATGAAAGAATGCAATAAACATCACAAACCCTTCTTGACAGCACTTCCCAATGACGAAATCTAGACAACCAAGAAATAAAGCCAAAGTAAAGAATTCAGGAGAAGTCACGGTTCCAGACCTGAGTGTAAGCAAACAATATGTATAAATGCGAAACTAAAACTAAACTGGTTTTTAAGGTCTGTTGATTTATGGTTGCACAACAGAAAGAAAATAACACAAAGCCTGAAAAGTTAAATAAATTTTAATAATGAACAGTGAGAATAAAAGATTAGGAAGGTGTGGAAGAAAGTTAATATGGGACTGGAGAAAGTTAATGATGGGTGTTGCTCTGTCAGAGGGACTCCATTTCGGTTCCCAGTACCCATGTGGGGGGGGTGGCTCACAACTGCCTGTGAGTCCGACTCCAGGGGATCTAACACCCTTCTGGCCTCTGCAGGCACCTACCCACAAATACATATACCTGCAAACAAACACTAACGGTTAAAGTAAATAAATCCTTGTTAAGAACTAATAGCTTTCTTTTTCACAGGAGAGTGTAGCCTAAGAACAAAATAAATTTGCCAAAAATTAGATATTTGCATAGAACTAGTAGGTTCAGGATTGATTCTTCTTCCTCCTCCTCCTCCTCCTCCTCTTCTATTTTATCTGCATTTTCCAATTTCCCTCTAATAATACCTATTATTTTAGAAAACAAGGTAATAGTAATAGAAGGACTAAATAATACTATTTCCTTGGCTCTCACCCTTGTTCCCTCTGTTGTTGTTCTTGAATGATCCTTCTTCCTGGCCAGATGTCACCCATCTGTGTCTGCTGAAGGACGGACTGGCCTGCTGTCTCTCTTTTATTCACTTCAAAACAAAAGCATGGCAGGGTAGCAATAATGAGAGAAAAGAAGAAAACAACTTTCAAAGCAGCTTCCTCAAAACACACACTTGCAGAAAGGACAGGTACAGCTTTTTATATTCACCCAGACTGGCTGAGCCCCCGGGGTTAAGTCACCACTAGCCAGAATACAGCCGGATTCCACACAAACCTAGCTATCTTCAAGGCTAGGTCCTTCAGCCGCTAGCAGTGAACAATACCTGCAGGCTTACGGCGCAGGGACATCCTGATTATCTCGCTGCCTGTTCGGTAAGCAAAGCGATTTACTTTCTGGTCATAAAACCAATCTCCAGTTGCTTTCTTCAGCTCTCTGGGGGATAAAATAAAAGAAAATGTCAGATGTGTTGTACTGGCTGGTTTTGTGTGTCAACTTGACACAAGCTAGAGGCATCAGAGAGAAAGAAGCTTCAGTTGAAGAAATGCCTCCATGAGACCCAGCTATAAGACATTTTCTCAATTAGTGATAACTGAGGGAGGGCCCAGGCTACTGTGGATAGCGCTACCCCTGGGCAGGTGATCCTGGGTTCTTTAAGAAAGCAGGCTGAGCAAGCCATGGAAAGCAAACCAGTAAGCAGCACCCTGCAGGGTCTCTGCATCAGCTCCTGCTTCCTGGTTCTTGCCCTGTTGAAGAGTTCCTGTCCCAACTTCCTCCAATAATAAACCACAACCTGGAAGTGTAAGCCAAATAAACTCCTTTTCTCCCAAATTTGCTTTTTGGTCACGGTATTTTGCCACAGCAGTAGAAACCTTAGGTAAGACCTATAGAAACAATGACTCTTGTCACTCTACTAACAAAGTTGATGAGAGACATTCTCAGGGCAGCCCGACATATGTCCCCTTTTTATGCTGCCATGAAGTGACACTCACATTTCCTTCGAGCACACCTTGCACCTCCAGGAGCCATTGCTTTCCAGAACTCGGCATTCTCGGCACACTAAATGATTGCAGCCCACACAAGTGTTGCTTTTGGGAGTTAAGCGGCCCAGGCCCTCCTGGCACCTGGCACAGGTTCGATCACTGTAGTGTTGGCTGCCCCTTTTGGCACCTTTTCTTTTGATCTCCAGTAGCTCATTCTTCAGTCGCCTGCCAAGACAGGAAAGAGAAGCACAAGTGGGTTCAGGATGTACAGAATCTGAGGTAATGACAGTAAGACTACTGTGTTCTGTAAAAGCAACAAACTCAGAGCCCAGCTAGACCCACGCAGCTTTAAATCATATCCACAATTCTGACAGTGAATGAAGAAGCAACTGAAAAGCTTGGGTGTCCTTGGTTGAAAGCCTGGACGTGCTTAGTATTTCTGGGACCCTTACCGAATCCTCTTCTCATCTGCTTTTCTGAGTTCTTCATCTCTCTGCAGAACACTGAGGATAAAATCTCTTTCCATGTCGGACAGAAAAGAGAGGTCTAGTATCTCCGACATGATGTATTTAGTCTCCTCCTCTTTCTTCAAAGCAACCTGGGCAAGAAGAGTGACCAGAGGTGTCTAAAATAAAAGAGCAGTTAATTACATGAAGATTATTAACTCCAGAATCACTTGTCCAGCCCTAGAACATGTTTCCCAGGCTGCCCTCTTCTTAAGTAAAGCTAAAGAGACAAAGTAGAAAAAAACAGTTTGCAATTCATGATTTCTACTTTCACATTTGAACTCTGGCCTACATTGAATTTCTTTTCAAGAAATTACTCAGGACTCTGGAAAGTGGCTGGGTCATTCAGAATAAGCATCTTAGTCAGGAAGGACTATAAGTCAGCTGAGTCAAACTCTTCCTCCACGGAGGACGAAGGACATCCTCATCGTCCAACTTTTATTATTGTAAGTGTTCTCAACTCTCAATTCTATTAACTCACACAGGCAGGCAGCCGGTTCCTGGTTTTAGGGGGGCTGCCAGGTAGGTTAAATTCTCCATCCCTGACTGGCTCATGTGTTCCTGGAACTTAGTCATCTTCCTAATAATGCTTCAAAAGTTTCTACCACCCCCGCTACCTCCCAAATAACAAGCAATGCCTCTGCACTTGAGAGCAGCTTCTCCCATTCCATTAACATTTGCTGAGCACCATTCTGTGAAGTATTTTGCAAGGCACTGGAGACACAGAGATGAATAAACTATGGTCCCTGCGTTCCAGATATTTACAGGTGTGAACACAATACTTTGTGCAAGTGCTATCTAGAAATTTTAAATTAAATCTATGGAAACTTAGAGAGGTATCCAATTCTTACATAGACGGGAGGGAGGAGAGAAAGAGACAAAGAAAGAGAATGCTCTTTACATGTGAGGATTTTTATGGAGGATATGGATTTTTGCCTTATCGAAATGAGTGTTTTTTAAAGTGTGTGTGTGTGTGTGTGTGTGTGTGTGTGTGTGTGTGTGTGTGTGTGTGACGTGTATACAGGTACAAACGGGTACCAAAAGAGGGCATCAGATCTCACACAGCTGGAGTTAATGGGCAGTTGTAAGCCAATCCACATGAGTGCTGAGGACATAACTAGAGTCCTCTGGGAGTAATAGGCATTCTCATCTGATAAAGGAGAATGAAGGGAAAGATGGGTTGGAGTCACACTATATGCCTCTTAAGTATTCTTGACAATGAAGAAACTTTTAAGTCATTTGCATGCATAGTAGAAATTCATAGAGCACTTTTGGTAATGCTTTTTTGATGTCAGAACATCCTACGATTATGGTTGCAGATGTCGCTCAATTGAACAAGGGCTTTCCTACCATGCATGAAGCCCTGGGTTCAAGCCCAGCAGCTTAACAACAAAGTGTGGTGACTCATACCTCTAAACCCCACCCCCAGCACTCTGAAGACACAGACAGGAAGACCAAAATTCAGGGCATTCTTTGCTACGCAGCCAGTTTAAGGCCAACCTACTTTACATGACAGCCTGTCTCAAAAAAATTAAAACCAAAATAATTAGTAAATGTATAAACAAGTCGAGCATTAAAAGAAACTTGATTGAAATGGCATATAAAACCCTATATATTGAGCTGAAAGTATTCTTCCCAAGCACACTTGGAATATTTACCCACCCCCAAGAACTAATCATGTACTAGAAAAGTCTCAATAAATTAAAAAGTCCTAAGTATCAATAAATTAAAAAATGTATTTTTCGGACAAACCACAGTCTTTGAGTTCAAGGACGTTAAATAAGAAGTTAATTTTCAAGGCTAATTCTAATCTCAGTACTGTCTGAAAGTTTGCCAGACACTTCTAATTAACTCATAGGTCAAAGAAGAACTCATAATAGACTAACCGTGTTTTTAATATCTTAGCAAATAAACCTACCTTTTGCTTCACTTCTGCCACCACAGCTGTTTGCATACTATGGGATAAAATATTATCTAGGAATTCATAAGGGAATATATGGAATGAAAAGAAATGCTTTCCTGTGCAATGCATTAAGCGGTAACACTTTCGGGCAAATGATAACATCACATTTTGAAAAACAGAACAAAGAAGAACAATAGAGGCATAAACACAGTCTGAAAGACAAACACAAGATTATCTAAAAATCTATGGCCACTCAGTTACTCTCAAGTTATGGATAGGAGAACCTCATAACTGAGACCTCAAAGCCTAAGAGAACTTACTATACCACTTCACTCCTATCCAGATGTAAATGTCAAAAGGGCCAAATCATGGCTAAGATCACTTGTCAAAACTTGAGCTCGGGTGGACCATTTGTTTGTTCTATGTAGTCACATAGTGTCAGTTTTCATTGATCTAACATTTTGGTAGGGCCTAGGCCCAGAACAAGGTATTCTAGAAAAGGTAGCTTTTTTAGTAAGGAATTACATGTATTTATTGCTAAAGATGGTGATAATATTCCATGCAAATGTCAAAGCAAGGGAACTGTAAGTGTCGCCATCATGACATATGTCTCAATTAATAATAGTTCTAGCAGGAAAAGTAAAAAAATATATAGGCAAGTTGAACAATAATTTTAATATAGTGGGCATATTTGGAATCTATACTCTGATCCTATAGATTAAGAAATAATAATGTATGAGAATTAATGCTAACTCCAACAAAGCTAGGTTTTAGGAAAGGAAGGAAGAAGCTATCTTATTTTTTGTTGTTAATTCTTCTCTCATATATAACAGACCAACCACAGTTTCCCTTCTCACCTCTCCTCCCCTCTCCTCTGGATCTATCCTCCTCCATTTCCCTTCAGAAAAGAGCAGGCCTCCCAGAGACATCAACTTGGCTTAACAAGTCACAATAAGAGTAGGTACAAACCCTCATATGAAGGAGCTACCTTAAAGTATCTTAAATTCTAAAGATAGTTTTTTTTTAAATAAAAAAGAAAACACAAAATAATGAAAATAGTGATATAGACAGTGTTGGATGTAAACTCCGGCTCTATTTATCAGCTACATGACCTTTGGAACTACCCTAGAAAGTCATTCAGATATATGCATCTCCTTAATAGCATTCAGATTAAAAATCGCTACTGGTGTTCTAAAAATGAAAAGTGATGCAAATTTGAAAAAAAAAAAAAACAGTCCTTGCACTAGGAAGGATATATAACAGATTTGACTCTGTGTTATATTTATACAACACAAGAATACCCTCTCTGCCTCTCAAACATGAAGGCTACTTATTAATGTGAAGATGGTAATACTTGTGTTCAAACTAGAAATTTCTGCCAGATATRACCTCCTTAAAAGAAATTGGTGGGTATAGACACCCAGAAGTTTAGACCAGTACCTGATATACAGTATGAGTTCAATGAATGATTGATTGATGGGTGTTATCACTGAGAAATATTGGTATTTGTGTTTAGGTTTAGATCCACAAAAATTGAATAGTGGTAATGGAGCTGAGAGAAGAAAAAAAAGTTGTTTTTCTGATGCAGTATGGATGCTGGTATTAAACACGAGGACTTTGGAGCCAGACTGAATTTGAATCTCAACTCTCTTTCACTACGTGACTCTGGGTAAATTGCTACACCTCATCAAGTGCATTAGCTTCTGAAAACAGCCCCACTCAGAGGTAACTACTGCCTATCACTGAGCTACCCCAGCCCACATATCATCACTTTATACATGTGAATTCATACTTTCAGACTTTACAACATCTTGAAAAACTGTTAATTTTCTTTTAAAGAATCTGAGTTGACTTGAGTTAAACTCTAGCCAGATAGCACGTGCTGCTTTTAGCACATTTTAAATAAGAAATTACACTGACAGAAGATTTTCTAAAATCCTGACTCATGCTCAAGAGATAAAAGGTTGAAGTGATATTAAATATTTTTTTTCTAGACTTACAAATGCTAATCATATGTTGATTTTAATGTCAACTCTAATGGATTAACTGTCATTTCCCACCAAAGTATAATGAACAATTTTGGTAAAAATTAATATCTTATTAAGCATAAAGGAGGGAACTAGATTTGTTTGAAGGATGTTAGTTTATCCATGAAGGTCCGAATTAAATGGTTTTTGCTAAGCCAAGGTTTGTCTAGTATACATAGACACTCATTTGTTATATGGGATTTACATTACCAGATGCCAGATTCTGAATGCACTTAAACATAGTTATTTAGGGGTTTATTTGGTTATGTCAAACAAGTAATGTCATGTTGCCTACATGTTTGGAAGATGACAACTGAAAGCTTGGTCATAATCATTGTGAGGTACCAAACATCACACCTACTGATGTTCAAGCTGAAGTAATAGAGAATGTATATCTACCCATACAATAAATTAGCAAAATGCATGAAACAATAGTGTTCAAGACACTGTAAACCAGGCAGTGCAAGGCTAAAATCTCTATGGATGGGGAATAGTAAGTAGGGTGAGAGTTCTCATTTTTAGAGTTCATTGCCTTGAGCATTTTCAAGCCAAGGAATAGAATAGGAAGCAAGGGAAAGCCTGCTAAGCCTCCAAGATTGAGAAGGTTGAGAACCTGAACAAACCTTAGGGGACTAGAGTTCTCGAGACAGAGTATGAGCTAGAACAGCAAAGAGAGAACCCCTCAAGCACCAACATATGGCCTCTCTCAAGTATTTAGCAAAAAAAAAAATCCAGTACAAGGCATCCCTGTGATGAAATTATTCTAGGCTCAGGAAAGACCCACCTGAAAGGATTCAAAAGCACTGTGCCTATCATTCAAGTAAAACCAGAAGGAGCACCCATTTTTATAGCCAGACTGTAAAACCTCATGATTCATAGACCACTGGCTAAAGAGCTGCCATATATTTCAGTAGTGGGAAACAATTAGGCCTACATTATGAATTGCTCGTATCCTGCCTACCAGATCTAAGTAGAGAAACTTGAAAGGATCAGTATACTTTCAGTAATTCCAAACAGCTTAAGTGAATCCCAAAGCAGAGCTCAAGAATGTTTATGATACAAAAATATATAACTAATCAAGTAAAACTCATCACTTCTAGTACCCATTAAAAGTTACAGGCCTACCAAAAATCAGGACAATTCTGCTTATAATATGGAACAAGATAATTAAAAATGTTCCACAGATTCCAATATTGGATTTAACAAGGTCACTAAAAATCATTACTATGGCTATTTTCCATATGTTTGAAAAGTTAAGTAGGGATTTGGAAACTGTAAAAATAAAAGACTGAAGTCTTTCATATAAAACTATATAGTGTTGGAGGTCAAACGTACAGAACATGAAATTAACAATAGATTAGATATTGTAGTTGAAAGACAATTAGCCATGAAGTCACAATAATATACAACATGATGCACAGCAAGAAAAACTATGAAAGAAATATAATGGGTTGCCCAACAACTTCAAGTTGCCTGGTATACCTGTAAATACGCTAATCAGTGAAACTGGGAGCACTAAAATGTTTTCAGAAGACTAATGGACTAAATTTGAAAAATACTATGAGATTACAGATATAAGAAGTTAACTGAAGTTCACTGAACCTCAAGAATAACATATAAGGAAAGTTATGGTCATAATGTATAAGGAAAGTAGACCATAGTCAAGTCACTTAAAACCAGACATAATAAGAAAAGTTCGAGTTTAATGGACAGAGGTACATTGCACACTGATAACACAAAGACTATGTTGAAAGTACATTAATTACTAAAAACAATTGTAAATAAAAGTAGAACAAGCTCTCTAAATATTAAAAAGAAAAATACAATCTATTTAAACATATACATCACAAGAAATATTACTCACAAAACAGATGAGGAACTTGAAGGAAGGCTCCGTTGTTAATGAGAGGTTACTGTTGTTACAGAAGACTGGATTTTAATTCCTACCACCCAGGTCAGTAGATCACAACTGAGTGAAATTCCAACTCCAGGAGATCCAATGCCTTTGGCATCATCAATCACCCACACTCATGAGCACATACCCCAATCAAACAGAAACACACACACACACACACACACACACACACACACACACACACACACAC
>BDUI01014192.1:0-17711 GCA_002335545.1 Apodemus speciosus | reverse complement strand
TGTTGACCAGGGACACCCCCCTACACCCGAGGTTCCCCCACATATTGTCATTGCTCATGGTTGCCCAGTAGATTCAGATAAGACAATGTTGCTGAAGACACTATGCACTTTGGATAATTAAACCGGAACTAAACTGGAAGCCTCCTTTCAATTAGCTAGCATTAGTAGTGCTGGGACGTGTGAAGCAGGCTTCTGGGTGCAAAAGCATCCTCAGCGGTCTTACCCAGCTGTGAATTCTGTGTGATGCAGCAATGACTTGCCGGGCAAGATGTGCCCAGTAGTGCAATCGTAGCATGGCTATGTGGGGCATAAGCAACCACTTTCCAAGCAGAGTTGAGGCCTGCTCCATGGTAAGAAATGCATGCTTAGTCCTGTAATCCTCATCTGAAGCCTCTAGCTGGAGAGGCCACTAATTATACTTCATTATACTAATGAAGACTGGAATACTGGTGTTTTTACATGTAAATAAACTTCTTCCCAAATATTTATGTTTATACTCTTGGACTAATACTATTCTCACCGTGGATCAGAGATGGTTCTTTTGCTGTAGGTGATGGTTAATGCAAAGGCTCATTTGTTTTCAAAAGTGCTGAGAAGAAGTGAGCATTAAGTGCTCAGCTCTAGAAATGGGGCAACTCTGCTGCTGTCTCTGAGGCCTAGAAGAAGGCACAGGAAGGTTGAGAGAGCTGGAAGATTGGGAAGAGGGTTAGGAAAACGGCCCTTCTGGATATGATATCATCAGTGCCATCGTTCACACACAGCAGCTGCAGCTACTGTTACACGATATGCCCAGAAAAAAAAATAATAATAAATAAAAGTAAGAGGGAAACTAGTGTGGGAAGAGGAGGGGTTAGCAGGAGTGGGAGAGGGACAACAGAAGGGATGAGGTAAATATCATCACAACGCATTGTATACACATAAAAAATTATCAACGATTTTAAAAATTAAATAAAGTCTCTGAAGTGTAAAAACTGATCGCCATGCAGACACAAACACATGCATATGGTAGCATGAGAAGACCAAGGTGGGGCCTCTAACCCAGCTGGGTGGAAAGGAGACTAAAAAGAGAATTGTCAGCAGGAACACACGAACTGAATGTAAGTTTAATGGGTAGCAGCTGGTTCAGCAGTGGAGTAAGGGTTTTCCATCAAGAGGAAAAAGCATGGGGGCATAAAGCAACATGCTATAGTAAGCACTGTGGTGATAACGACCGACAAAGTACAAACGGAGCGTGGTAAAGGAGCAGAAGGGCTCTGGGAACTTTGCACACTACGCACAGAAGCGTAGCGAGTCAGATTTTGACACCAGGGCACACTGAAGTGTTTCAGGTAAGGCAAGGATACTTTAGAGCACTCACACAGTTGTGAAGGCCACTGATGTGAGAAGTGTGTAACATAAATCCTGCCAGAAAATGACAAGAAACAAGTTGAGAGCACAGAAGTAGTAGAGAGGGAAAGGAGAGAATCGCAAAGGTAACACCGAGGTAAAAATCTGCAAATGTTCTGGAATCCAAAAGAGCCTCTCCTCTGAGGACATGGAGTTCTGACGCACTAGATTTCTAACTAAGAACAATACAGCATAGGCGAGTACTTAAAAGCACAGGAGCCGAAGCCTGGCTGCCTGCTCAAATTATACCTTCATGGCATTTTCTTTCTATGAAGTTTGCAAAAGTTATTTGAGCTCGCTACATCTCAGTTTTCCCACTTGAAAGAAGGGCAATAATAAGAGTTCCTGCCAGGGGCCGTCAGGAGTCAAATATGCATTATGAGCAAAAGGCATGGCATAGTTGTCTGGCCTAGAATAAAAACCCAATATTTGTTAGCTGCTTAGTTTTAATTATTATTAACCATATGCTTTGGAAAATATATGAGCATATGGCTGTTTTGACATCTTTCTATGAAATTTGAGAAATCTAATCAGTATTCTTGCCCAGATGGAAAGTTGCCTGTACCTCTCTGCATGGATGTAGACTGGTAAGCATAAATATTAAGCAAATGTTAGTAATTAGATATGATCGCTTTTAAAGATAATTATTTATACACTGTTCCAGACAGGATTTAAAGTGACTTATAAAGATACATAAAACATAGAAAAATGTCATAAATTTTTAAAGTGGGATCAAAAAGGGAGAAAAAAAAGAAAACAGGAATGGAGAGAAAGAAAAAGATTCAAAACCAAGGCTCTTACAGCAAAGAGCAAATGAGGCTTCATGGGCCAGTACCTGGATTCAACTGCACTCCAGCCTCCTACCGGGTCAGCCACGGAGCACAACTCCTCTCACACCTGCCTCGGGCCTCATCCTCTCTGGGCCTGCTGTCAACAGTTTTAGAGTCGCAAAGTTGGTTTCTCTTTTTCCTTGAGAGTGAGAAATTTGCAGCTGGTTTACAGTTCTACAGGAAGCTTTATGGTCTCAAGTAATGTTTTTTTTCCCTAAATGGGTTCTATGAAATGGGTTCGTATGTGCTGTGGTGCTTTGCAGCTTTAGCTCCTTTTAAGATATACGCCAACTAGGATGAGGACTGTGTTGAACGTGACAGCAGCTAACACATCTATAGCTTTTAGTATGTATCGAGCACGTTTCTGTGCATTTTCTTCACCTGGAGTCATTTAGTCCTTAGAATCATGCCATGAGGTAGGTGCTAAGATGTTGTGTACATTTTGCAAAGGAGGAAAGTGAGACACAGAGTGAGCAAATAACTTGCCCAAGGTTATATACCCTGGAAGAGACAGTCTAATTTTCTGACAAGGCAGTCTGGTTCCAGAGTCCAAGGTCTTAGCCATTTGATTGTACCATCTCTTTACAGTCTAGAAATAGTGTTCTGCACGATGACATTTGGAAAAGAGGACATTTTATGCCTAGGAACTTGAGTTAGGTATTTAAAGTCATTATGTACTAATGGATGAAAGTTTGAGAGGCCCTCAGTCTGGCTTACTCTCTGATTCTCTGGACCTCTCGTGTGCAGACGGGGAAAGAGCCACTCTCCCCATCTAGGGCATTTCTTCTAATGGACAGTGGGAGCATACCGAAGGGAGCAAAAGTAACCAAGATGGAATGTCCTCAGTTAGCTCTTAAAATCATGTATGAGGACAGTTTTCACCAGATGGTATCTAGTTGCATTTCAAAATCACTAAATACTGATTATGAGTGGTTTAAGGAAATTTCCACTTGATATATTATATACAACTCTACAGTAAGTCCTAAGGGGAAGCTAGATATGGAACTCGTACAGAGCAGCATACAAGAACATGGGAATATGGCCTTATTTTCATGATTTCATAGTCATAAAAACCTGCTTCTCAGGACTTAAACCCGCCACAAATCCTAGAGGCAGGTCTCCATACAGGTGGCTTACAGAAGTATTAAATATCATAAAAATGAGATTGCTGGTCAAAAATGAGATCATGGGTCCAAATGTCCCATCTGGCAACAGGAGAAATAGCTATTAAGACAATCCTACTTAAATCTCTAACTTTCAAATCTGTACTAGAAAACCTTCCTCTCATGTAAGCCAGACAGTCTCCATTAGGGTCCCATACAGTTGATGGTAGAAGATGAAACAGTTCACCGCCTTGTATATCAAGGACCTTAAGAGCCTTAAGGTTTGTATACGAAAGAGCCTAAGAGTTTTCAAAAATCAAAACCACCCAGCAGAGTGGTGTTGACCTGGAATCCCAGCAAACAGGGGGCCAAGGCAAGAGGACTGTGCATTTAGTCAGCCTGGTCTATAAAAAGAGATCCTGTAGCAAAAATTCAAGAGCCAGGGGTGTGTTTCACTGGATCAGCATTGACTAGCATTCACAAAGCCCTGAATTTGGTTTGATCCATCTCACCGACCCCACACCTACTCCCCCAAACAGAGGAATATTATAAAATCTTATTCGCTTATAATCATTTTTAAGTGTGATAAGGCTGTAATTTTTCAATAAAGCTTATCACCTTGCAACTCAATTATCATTCCCTGCTCTATAGGCTTTGATAAAGCAGCAGCTCCACAGGGAAGACCCTGTTCTTTTGCCAGGGTCACAGATGGTGGCGATTTCTAAACTAAACTCTAAATGGCATCTGTTTCTCTCAGGCCACGTCACCTACAAAGCACCCACACCATCCTCTTAAATGAGAAGTCATGATGGCTCATGACTAATCCAGCCCATGTTCACACCTAGCTGCAACTTCATGCATTTGGCTTCTTTTTAATTTTAGGGATGCTGTGATCTAGCTATGGCCATAGAAACCTTAAACACAACCAAATAACCTGCACTTGAACTTTAACTGAGCTGCATATGTGGCAGACCATTTTAAAGTGTAAATTTCTTTCAAGTAAAATGCTAATAAATATGTGAGAATGTTTACCCAAAAGGTAAGAGAAATTACAAACTACAAAATAAATGTAATATACGAACTGACTGCAAGTGTTCCTTGCCTCCTAAACTGTCTAACCATAATTACTTGACACATTACTTCAAATCCCTAGCACAAGATTAGTACATGCATTACCAGCATCTGGTGTCCTGCAGAAGCAAGGTTCTAACAGTTCAAACACAAAAATTAAGAAGCTACAAACACTGAAATATTCAAAGTAGATTCATACATTTCTATATTTTCAAAACTGACAAGACACATCATTAAAGTACCTTTGCAAGTTCTAAGTAGGAAGAGATAGGAATTCTCATAATGAAATAAGTAGAATTTTTTTTTAAAAAAAAGGGAAAGTGCTCAAAACACCTAGAAGGACTTTCTTTGCCACACATATAAATATTTGCTTAGTATTATAATTATTAGTATTCTAAATAAAATTTCACAGAGGGAAATCTTCTCAGCAAACTATCCTCTTATTTTACAAATATCAAAATTGTGTGTGTGTGTGTGTGTGTGTGTGTGTGTGTGTGTGTGAAAATATATACACTACAGGATTGTAAACTGTATGAAGGAAATAGATTATTGGAGGGGAAAGGAAATGAAGCTTAATTTTGTTCATCTCAGTACATTCAGTGTCTAGAGTGCTGCTTGGCCAACAATATACACCCAATCAATATTTGTAGAGTGAATTAGTTGGCATCAAAAATATCACTTATCATCCAACCACACCCAAGTGTTTATTCCGCAGAACTTCTCCACCTTTGACATCATTGATTCAATACTCCTCTCTGAATTTCACAGCCCATCCTTCCAACTGGTTCACTCGGTGATCTCTCCCAAGTCATTCCTGCTACAAGACCTCACTTAACAGTCTTCTACAAATTCTCTTTCATCTGGTCAGTCCTTTCTGTCTTCACTTCCTTTCCTAGACGCTTTGGATTCTATTGTTTCAAATACACTCTTGTCAGTGTCTTCATTAACTCCCAATTTCATTACAAATATCTCCCTTTATAACCACCCCCTGAGCTCTTGTGTACACTTTTATGCCTCCATGAGAGCCTCTGGGATGCAGTGAAAGAAGAAGATGGGCCTGGTAGATTATTATCCACATGAATTCTTCATTACCAAGCTCACCTCAGCACTGCTTGGTACCACAAATATGCTTCTCTGGGTCTGGCTAGCCCTCCTGTTCTCCACAATACCTATTGCCCAAGTGACTCTAATATTCAATCCAAACCCTGTCTACTTCAACTCCTGTCCAAGAGGCCGGTCTTACCTCTTATCATAGAGAAACATAAATGCCATTAGACCACTTACTGATGCCAAAGCTATAGTTATGCTCATCTATGCCTACTCATGGTGAACCTCCACCTAGTTCCAGATCCCCTCCCATGAGGCATAGGACTCTGCTACATCTATTACACGATCCATCTCATCAACCTTCAGAGATACTAAATGAGAAATGAATTCCCTGGACCTCACACCGTCTCCTGCTACTATCCTTTCTCTGCTCATCAGAGCCAAGTTTCTCTAAGGAATTGTCCATATTTATTAGCTCCAATCCCTCATCTCCCCAATTATTTCTCAACTTATCAGTCTAACTTTCTACCTTATAGCACTTTACAATTGTTCTTACTATGGTAAGAGTCAGGAACTCCCAAAACACCATGGGGAATGCTTAGTGTTTCTCTTCCTAAACTTCTTTCAGTCCTTTGCACTGCTGACTTTTGTTTTGTTTTGTTTTGTTTTTTAAGACATGATTTTTCTGTGTAGCCTTGAGTGTCTTGGAGCTCACTCTATAGACCAGTCTGGTCTCAGACTCATAGAGATCCACCTGCCTCTGCCTTCCCAGATTAAAGGTGTGTGTCACCAATGCCTGACTACTACTAACCATTTTTAATATAGCAGAACTGATCATTTTTAATAGTTATTACATTTTGAAAAACTATTGGGCTGACATTCAAGTTGTGATAGAAAGATAGATAGACTGATAGATAAACAGATGGATGGAGAGAGACAGAGACAGAGAGAAAGTAAGAGATTTAGGGATAAACAATGTCTAAAGCAGCAAAAAATTTCCATCAATAAGAAACTGGTTGGTCAGCCGGGCGGTGGTGGCGCACGCCTGTAATCCCAGCACTCTGGGAAAGAAACTGGTTGGTTGTGATACATATAATGGTAAACTATGAAGCAGTGTTAAAAAGCAGTTCTATTTACTGATATTGAAAGCTTATCATGGAATATTAAATAAAATGTATATGAGTCCATTTGTATTTCTTTCTTTTCTTTTCTTTTTCTTTTTCTTTCTTTTTTTTTTTTTTTCGAGACAGGGTTTCTCTGTATAGCCCTGGCTGTCCTGGAACTCACTCTGTAGACCAGGCTGGCCTCGAACCCAGAAATCCACCTGCCTCTGCCTCTCAAGTGCTGGGATAACAGGCATGCGCCACTACCACCTGGCTCCATTTGTATTTCTTAATATATAAATATAGAGAGATAGAAAGGATGAATGAATAGATTGGGATATCTTATATAGGCACACAAACAATGTCTGGAAAAAAGACAAAAAATAATTTCCCTCTAGGAATTAAGATAAGCAGAAGCAATAAAATTACATTTTAACTCTTGACTGGGTCACGTAATAAAAATATCTTCATATCTCTCAAGCTATATAAGGAAGAAGTTGAAAGGAAATAGAAATAAATAATTATAAATACAGAGAAAAGATGTGGTGGACTCTTGAAATATTGAGGAGGAAGAAAAGAAGAGTAGCTAGTGGCATCATACAAGAGAGAAATATACTCAATAGACAAAGAATACAAACAGATAAGTCTTAAGGGAGGAAAATCAAATGGTCAAGAGAAATCTAAAAGAAAAAGGTCCACCCATACTGGAAATATTTTTTTAAATGTTTGGGTGTCAATTCTTATAGAAAGATATAGTTGATCTTTTTAAGATTTATTTCTATTTATGCATATTTGTGGGTATATGCCACATGTGTACTATTCCTTAAGTGGGTGCTGGGAACCAGAATCAGGTTCTCTGGAAGAGCAGCAAGCTCTCCTAACCACTGAGCCATCGCTTCAGCCCCAATGTTCAACTTTTTAAAAGAGAAATATAAAAGGTACTCTTATAATTTCTTGATAAATGTAAACTGGAAAGAAAAAAATCTGTTAGAATAAGCTGATTTTTCCAAAGTTGAACTTTACAGAACATTTCCCAGTAGCAATGAATTTTCTGATCAATGGCTTAATCCATTTCAACACATGCCTTCCCTGCTGAAGTGCTCCCCAGGAAAAGAGACCAGTGTCTGTCTCTGGTACATGTCAAATGTCTGGATGGCCAGACCCAATGCAGGGCTCCTAGCACATTTCAGGTCCTCATAGCTACCACACGGTGGGCCCTCAGCAGATATAACCATGCTTGCTGGTATGTCACTGGCAATAATTCGAAGATACAGACACTAAGGTACTCCTAGGACCTAAACTGAAAAAAAAAAAAAAAACTACAAATGTGAAATAGTGCAGATACCACAGGAGATTTCCTTCTCTTTAAAATACCTTGAATTCAAGGTAGTTTTAGATTGTCATGGCCATGAAATTGAGTGATCTGTCATTTCAACTCTTCATTTGCTCACAGTGTCTAATCTCTGACCTTGTCATTTTCTGTACCAGCCATCTGGACAAACCTCTCAAGCTACATTGTTCATAGTGCTTCAAGATCTTGGCTGGTGAATGATGCCGGAAAGAAATGAAGCAAGCCTCTGTGACTTGAGGGAGAAACAAAGCACAATTATCCAGACCCGGTTTATTTTTTGCAACTTTATGGAGATACAATTAACAAAAGATAGATACATTTGCAGTAAATATGAGGCTGTGAAACACATATGTATAACCTTGATGGGGCACCCTTCTTTTCATCTTTCTCAAAAGCCACTGGAGCCTTTGACTACTCTTGTCAAGAGGACCACCCTCAGAATACCAGCCCTCCACAGCTCTGTCCTGTAGAGCATCACCAGTGTTGCCCTCTCTCTGTTGTCTCAACCAAAGAGCTATTTGCCTTTCTCTAAGAACAGTATTTTCCTCCACTTTCATTCTGTTCAATCACTAGCCCCTAGCTTCCTCAGGAACCCTGCATCATCTAATTCTATGTGAGTGCCTCACAAATAGTCTTCTCTCAATCCTGTATTTAAAGTAACACAAAATTAATACCCTGATCTCCCCTGAGCCTTGTCTCCTTCCCATTATAGCCAAGCTTCTTCAATGTAAATACCACATTGTCCCAAACAGAGGGTTGTAACTGACTGGTAGATTACTTGCCTACTATGCATGAGTTCATGAGTTTGATCTCCACTATAGGAAAAAAAAGATATTTTTAAAAGATCATCCACCCTTAATAAGGGCATAAGGAAAAAAACGCTCTTGATAGTAAATATGTAAATTCTCTGAGATGCCAATTGGGTCTTGCCTACTCAATTTTTAATAAATGTATGTGTGTGTGTTTATCTTTCATTGACAATAGTTGTATGCGTTTATAGGATAGAATCAATTTTTGGTGTGTATATTTATATTATAGAAAGATTCAGTTTATTCTTTTAACAATGTAAGAATATATGATGCATTATTGTCAGCATGCATTATCTCTCCTGGGTTGAAGAGAAACTATGTATCCATTGATCAATACCTCCCTCACTCAGAAGGTCATTTTCCAGGTACTAGGAAGATGAATTGGTGGGAAAGATTTCTAAAGATGACCTGAATTCCATCTTCAGAACCCATGTAAAAAGCCTGATATAGAGAGGGCAAAGGCAGGAAGATTGCTGGGGTTCACTGGCTGCAAGCATACAGTGTGTGCCACATTCAGTGAGAGATTCTGTTTCAAGGGAATCAGGCAACAGTGACAGAGCCAAACACCTAAAGCTCTCCTCCGTGTAGACAAGCACAAGCACATGTGTGCACACACATATACATCCCACACCCATGTGGCACATGTTCCAGGCCAGGAATCTGACAGGGAGCAGGGATGCGCCGAGCATAGGCCAGGAATTTGGTAGGAAGCAGGGGACACCTACCGTCTCGGGTGTGAGTTTCTGGGGTCTTGACCCTCTCTACCCACCAAGCTTCCTGGCATGGTTTACCATCCACACACCAGTACGGAGCTCTTCCATGGGAATAGTTGTATATATTTTACCACTGTGCATGAATGTTCAGTGAAACTTCATGGTCGCTGAGACAAGGGTAGCAGGCAGAGAAAATGGAGACAAGTGGAAGAGTTCATGATACAGTTCGAAAGTGAGATCAACAAGAGTTCAAACACTGTATGTGGTGGCCCAAGAAGAGGACAGAAATCCCGGGTAACCCAATATTCTTGGTTCCACTAAATGTATAATGGTACCTTATTTTCTTAGTCATGGGAAGACAAAGGGAAGGATTAAAGGTATTAGAGCAATCAATAATCCACATTTGGCCATGTTACCCTTGAGGCATCTATCAGATGACAGGTAGAAATGTCAAATAGGCCACTAAGAACATGAGGCTTCAGCAGAGAAGAAAGGCCAAGAACAGAAACATGAATGATGGCCGTCTGCATGTCATAGTGACTGTGCTTAAAGAGAACTTCTGAGCAGTTTTGCCTATTGTGTGTTACAAATAGCTCAGGATGTTTTCTTCTTATTCCAATCTCACCACCAGCACATCTTGATCCCTGGAAGACATGGCATCCCCAATCCCTAGCACAAATCTTTGTGCTTTGGGATCCAGTTACTGACTTTACAAAGATTACAACCTTCCAGATGGAAAAACAGAATGGTATTCGGGCCTTTACTGAGGTCTAAATAAAGTCCTTCAAGATAATATAACTAGTCATTCTGTTTGGGGAAAGGAAGTGTGCATTCAGTGAGGTTGACTCAAAGGCAATGACACTAGGCTAAATCCTGAGAGATGAATAAGAATTAATGATAAGAGGTTGGGGATATGAGTACCAAGTTTGCCGAAGGGAAAAAAATAGTTTAAACCAAGTTCCAGAGGTAGGGTCTTCTGAGTATCTCTGCCTAAGGTACAAGTAAAAAGGGTATACTATCACTCTGCTTGCCTGGTGTGGCTTTGTCACATACACATATTTCTGTCAAATGCCTGTCAGCTGCTACCCCATTGTCTCTCCCCTGGCCATCAGGAAAGGAAGAAGTTGAATCAGGTGCCCATCCCTAGAATCCAGGAATACATCTCTAAAACCCAGGAATTTGCCCTCCTAATTTCAAGACAATTACCATGGAGCTGAGAGCCTCAGAGGCTTCAATCATCCAGGGTATGTACTTAACAACAGCAGCATGCAACTGGCCCTGCGTTTGAAATTAACTCAGTTAAGACATGAATGGGGAGATTCGACTTCTTCACAGTACATCTAAGATGGAACCAAGGACCAGAAGTTAGTTTCACACAGCTTGTCCCATCGTCGGAGTGTAATTTAGAGCACCACACTTTACCTCTCAGCCTCCTCTGCGTTGTATCATGGCTGTAACTGTATCACCATAGAGTGATAGTGTGAGGCTTGTTTAAGATAGTATGAGAACTGTATCATATCATCTGACTTCATTCGTTCATTATACCATGACTTTAATAGTTCCAACCTTGAAGGGAAAGTGCTCAGAGAACACCAACGAGAATGCTTCATATACTCACGGACCAATAATCCCAGAGCCAGCCTCCAAGTTCAAGTTCACCACTGTGACCTAGGGTGCAGCCTTTGAAATCACGTTCATCCACTATCCAAAGGGAGATTCACAAACCAGTTTTGTGGGGGCTTTTTCTACTAGGATTTCCAGCAGGTATTCATGGGATGTGTGTGTGTGTGTGTGTGTGTGTGTGTGTGTGTGTGTGTGTGCATGCACTGTGCAAGCACACACACACACACACACACACACACACCAAGAAAAAATTGCTACAGCTCTCTGAGCTAATTATTGTTTTTAGTTCTTAATGGCAAATTTACACCTTAGTTCATTAACTCCTTAATGTCAACATATTTAAGAAGAGTGCAGCTAACAAAGAGCAGAAGAGTAACCAGTTTAAAAAAAAAAAGCAGCAGGGACAGATGTGATGTTGTAGACCTGTGACAAGCCGTGCTTTGGGAGGTAGAGGCAGGAGGACTGCCAGCCAGTGTGAGGCCAGCCTCCTCTACATAATGAATTCCGGACCATCCTGAGCTACGATGAGACCCTGTCTCAAAGTAACAAAGACAGAAAGGGAAAGTGGGGCAGGGGAAGTCCAGGGATATAGGAGATTAATTTCTCCTGCAGATAGACAGGGCTTAGGGTCAGTCCTGTTAGAAGCCCTATACTAGAATGCTAGGTCCTCTGGTTCTGAAACTGTAGAATATTAGGGGGAGAAAGGGTTGGTTAAAGCAAACACATCACTTTTTCAAGCTATCAGAATTTTAAACCAAATTATTTTGCCATCAGCTTCTCCTAGACCCCATCCATCTCCTTCAGTGTTCTGGGCTGGAGGAACACTGGTGTCCAGGAGCAGAACCCCAGCCTGTTTGCAGCGGGGATGATAACGGAGTTGAGCTCTAAGGTACACAGCTGGGTCTCCAGCTCCATGCCCAAAGGGAACCCACTGAGGTAGAACTCAAGAGCCAACTTGCCTTTAGTCTGTACCTGTGAGGAGGAGACAAGGCGAAGCTAGGAAAATAGAAGCCTGGAGTTCAGAAAGAGCGAGGGGCTATAGAAGGAGCTGGGCAGTCAAGCCCAGTGAGGTCACCAAAAAGGTGACTAGCCTCCAAGTCCGTGGACACAGCTCCACTAGAAGCCTGCTCAAGCCTGCGCCAGAGGCCAACTCTCCAGAGGGGCCAAGGCTAGCGGAGGGGACGGGTGGGGTGGGGTGGGGTGGGGGGACCTGAGGCTCACGGAGCCTTCGATACCTGTGGAGAGACGGCACCCAGAAACTTCCAGGGGAACCCGGCAGAAGCAGCCCGGAGAGAAGGAAAAGTGGCAGGGAGGGACTGCCTGGAGCAGACGGGAGGCACCGCGTGGGGGTGCGGTCCCTAGACGCGGACACAGCAGAAGGGCCCGCGTGGCACCTGGGGAGGGAAGACAGGGACCACACACAAGGACACACGCCCCCGAGGTGGGGGCGAGACACGGGGCTAGGGGTGTCCACGAAGTCCCAGACAGAGGGCGAGGGTGTGCTCAGACACTAGCTGCCACCTACCTGTCACCTGCAACAGGTGCTACTAGGTGACCAAAGGTCCGGGTGCCGCCGAATGGTTGGAAGGGTCTCAAGCTCCAAAAAGACTGAGACCAGCAACCTGGGCGGCCGGCCCTACTCAACCCTCCCAGGAGGCGGAAAAAGCTGCAACTTTCCCTGGAGCGGGGAGGAGCTGGACTCTTAAAGGGGCCGCACCAAGCGCAGGGCTATTTCAGCAGAGGGCCAACTAGCACAGTAGAGAGTTCTGGGAACCAAAGCCATAAGGCACTGGAGGAAGTTCCACCTGAGTTAGCAGAGTTTGAAGACCTACTGGATGTCCTTCCTCTGCCTTTCTGTTTAGTCTATCTTTGTTCACTCTCTTAGATTATCTAAGTTCACTTGCCTATTTGTTCAGCGAGCCAAAAGTTGTCCAATTGTCAAGTACTTCCAAGGAAACAAGAGTCAATCACTGGCGGGGAGAGAAAGATAACTTCTTCATTGATGTAGGTATTGGTAAGGAGCCCATGCGCTTGTAAGTAATCACCCACGACCCTGTAAGCAACCCTGATGAAACGGATTGGGTCATCAAAATAAATAACTTAAATAAGCTTTAAAAAGAATAGAAAGATGACTATATGGGGGTGGAGGAAGGAAGTCAGTGCTAGTGGTAGAGGAACAGGAGAGGGAATGGTCTGGAGATAAAAATAAATAAATAAAAATAAAAAGGACTCTGAATGTTATTTGGGGGAATATTAACATATGTACCATTCAGATTGACTTTCCGTTTTTTTTTTTTTYCCTGAGGCCAGTAAAAGTACTCTTTAGGGAAAGGATATAGATTAATTTCATGCATTCACACTCAAAGACACAACTAGTTAAATTATTCACCTCATTAAAAACTAGACAACAAATTAGAACAACAGCGGGGTTCTTCAACAACCAGTTTTTGAGAGGTTTGTAAGAGGCGTTCAGTGATGGCTTGGGAATCACCAGATAAGCTCTTTTGTAACTTCTAGCTGCTTAAGAATTGTCTTTGGAAAGCATGTGCTCGTTGTCCTTCAGTACACGCTAAAATGTTTCTATTTACCCACATCTCCACCATCCTCTCTCTCCGCCTTTGCTTCACAGCAGCCATGAAAGGTAGGCAGATCCCTCTTATCCACCACCACCATTTAAACATACTCAAGTTCCTACCATCTCAAAAGACAATCTGCATCCTATGCATATACAAGATCTCTCTATACCTCCTTTAAGGGTCAATTTATTGAAACTATTTTACAGGTGAGACATGTCTGCGATTTCTCACTCTCTCCTCTCTTGTTCATTTCTCAACACTTAAAAAAAATCTAGTTTCCTTCCCCCCACTGAGACTGAACTAAATGAGCTACCCAACCAAAGATCTCTGCATCAATAAATTCCTTGATAAATAAACAAACAGAGCACTGCTGGTTCTTATCTTACCTAACCTCTTCCCTACATTTACCTCATTGGCCATTTCCTTACCCCTGAAATGAATTCTGTGCTATCTGTGACACTGTCTTGCTTTTCCTCCTAGTATTTTGCCTTCTCCTCCATTTCCTTGATAGGGTTCATGTTCTGCTGTCATGTCAGACAATCTCTGAGTGAAGATAAATGTGCTCTCTCTAAATGGTATCTTTCATCTATATGACCACGACTGTAATTCTATAATTCTTCCCAGATGGCTATATTGAGCTCTGTTTCCTTAGCATCTCCAATCAGATATCCTGCAAGTACCTCAAATTCAACACAACCGAAGTTGAAACCTATCGGCTTTTCCCTTAAATGTGTTCCTCTTTTTCCAGGGAACTTAGTAAGAGACAACCCGCCAAGTGAGGCGGACACCTGGCCCCTAAAATAGTATATGGTACACAGTAAGCCCTGCACAACGATTGCATGATGGGCTAGTTAATTCATGAATCCTAAGGAAATAGAGGTGGATACAAAGTTTCTGTTCCACTATAAACTAGACTAGAAAGAAACAGACAAAGATAGTTCAATGGCTAAGTAGAATATTATATAGTCCTACAAATGGAATATTATTATGGTCAATTAAACTGATATATACACTTTATTATGACAAGGAAGTGCTTATACTACATATAATATAGTGTATATATATATTATTTGAATATATTATATTGTGTATAATGTATATTATTTGAAAGTAGGATTCAACATTTAATAGAACATATAATTATGACAATATAAATAAAATGTTTGAAACATGCAAAAATATTAATAATGAATACTTGTAACAAAACTGATGGAACTAATTTTTGTTCTCTCATTCTTTATTTTTCAACTTTCTTATAAGTATATACGGCTTTGATAATACCATTTTTTCTTATTTTTTGATGTTTTACATTTTAGGTGTGTAGATGGCTTTATCTGCATATATGTGTGCACACCACAAGCATAGAATATCTGCAGAAAGCCAAAAGCATCAGAGCCACTGGAGCCAGAGTTACAGATGGATGGGAGCTGTCATGTAGGTTCAGGGAATGGACCTCAGGTACTCCAGAGGAGCAGCCAGTGCTCGTCACTGCTGTGACATCCCTCTGGCCCCAATACTAAAATCTTCTTTTTTAAACAATTGTAATAGGAAAATATCATTTCAATTTTGGTAGACAAAACACTAAAACCCAAGCTCCCAGGCTCTGAAATATGACTTTTCAATATACCCTTCTACCTTAAAGTGTGACGAAACCCCTTCAAAACTGAAATATTCTTGACAACTAAGGTCTCGGTTGTATTGGGAGAGTCTGTGGACTTTCTGTTATGCACATGCATGCGCACGTGCACGCAAAGTTGGTTTGTGGAAATACTTTTTTTTTTTTTTGCAGATGATCCCTAATGGGGAAGAAAATATCTTCAAAAAGAATTACCCTAAAAACTAGTTATTCCAACTTCGTTATTATTCAGCAACACTTTAAGGTTTTACGTCCAAGTGTGCAATTTCTCAGTCACAAAGAGCTAGCCCATTAAAAGGATACAAAGATGTGCCTCTTCATCTCTAGGACTGTTTTACCTACCCAGCAGTTAATGCACCGAGTCAAACATCAACAACGGATAAAACAAAACTGGGCAATAATCTTTTCTTAACCTTTTTTTTTTTTTAAAACACATAGTCTATGCTTTGCAAATTGCTGTCACCTTTGGTTGGACACTAGTTGACTGCTACAATATTTCTGTGTTCAAAATCTACTAAATATTTTGAAGAGTCTAACACTGCAAACAAATTCAGACAACAACCTATGAAAACATGTAATCAGGCATGGGAGAGTTCCAAAGTGGGGGGGGCAGTAGGACAAAAGTGCTATGAAGGAAAACATGGGGAAAACAAGAGTAGGGGAGGCTTTAACTTGTGAGAGTGGAGGGAGGGCACTAGGGTGAGGGAGAAAGAGAAATACAGAACACTAAGGATGACTGAAAAACCTGTAGGGAAACCTATGATTTTATATTTACTTAATATAAATGCATATATATTATATATATGCATACATAACTACAAATATAAATAGTTTAAATGAAATCATGTCACTGGGGTGATAACAGGCTCCTCAAGTCAATGCCAATAAAAACCCTCGTAGTAGGCATGGGAAACCTCCCTGCAAGTTGTTGGTCAAGGGAGTCAAAGAGACTCCCAATACAGCACAAGCTATTGCTGCTGCCCTTGACTGTAGCACAGAACTTGAAGATAAGACATGTTTGCTAAAGATATCACACACTTCAGACACAGAACTAGGAGGAGTTGATCTGGAATTGATCTGGAGACTTCCCTCCCTAAGGACTAGCTATCATTGTATCTGAATTTGTGTACAAGCCGCCAGGGAAGAAAACAATCAATAATCTTTCCAATGGTAAAGCTAGGGGATGACAATGACTGGCCTCCCAAAATAGACCCATGGGTGCAAAAGTGGCACTAATACATCGGAGGTAACCAACAATTGTCTATATAATTGACCTTAAGGCCAGTTCAAGAGGAAGTACCCGTGTCTGGTACTATAGAGGAGAACTTTTATTGTCACTTCTTAAACTAGGATAATCCCAACTGCATCCTAGATACCTATTCTTATATCCACAGATAAGTAATCTCTCATCACTTGTTAAAGAAACTTCTTTTGGTAACAGAATGAAACCATCACAGAAACCTATAACTGGTCAAAATACTGAGAACAACTGATTCTGAGGTTTTTATATCTAATTAAGGCATCTGCAATACAGCTCCTCTATCTAAGACTCATAGAACATCATAATTGAGGGTATTGAAAGAGTATAACAAGCATAGGACCAGGTCATCTTCTGTGAAATGATGTCTTCCTATATACAACGGAGAGCAGCACAACAATGTGATCACCCAAACAACATCTGCACAGTGACAACACCAGCTGATGTTTCAGCATAGATTTGGGAAATCTTACAAGGTCACACAGCTAGATCAAGAACTACAGGCAGTTAATGACTACTGAGAGAGGGAGGGTCAGTCTTCTCAGCCCTTCCTGCTGCCATGCCTTCATCACTCAATGATGGATTTTAATCCTCTGAAACCATAAGCCAAATTAAATGTTTTCCTTTATGAGTTGCCTTAGTCATGGTGTTTTATCACAGGAACAGAAAAGCAACTAATACAGTATCACTGGGAAAAGTTAGGTTCTTTGGCTCTTAAAGCATAAGTAGGATTTAGATCAAGATGATTGAAAGATGTTACAGGGGAAAATAGCATACAGCAAAGTAAAAGGGCCATAAACACTAAGTAATGTACAATGGAACTGTGAAGAAGATAGTATTTCAGCATAACATGCCAGGAAAAAAAAATGATGATGAATGAGGTTATAAAGATGGGGCGTTGGCAATAGGACTGATACATGTATGAAGTCACAGAGACAATGACAGCACACATAAGACCTACACAGGTTAGAACCAGACAAAATCCCATAGAGAAGATGGAATGGACACAAAATCCACTGCTAACCAAGAAACTATTTGCAATTGAAACATTCTGGGAAAGGGAAAATCCATTTTCTCTAATGGGGTGTCACTTTGTATATCAATTACACTCCAACACAAGCCCCATGCCCAACACAAAATGCACCATGAATTTTTTTTTGTGTGTGTGTGTGTGTGTGTGTGTGTGTGTGTGTGTGTGTGTGTGT
>BDUI01014184.1:25447-45671 GCA_002335545.1 Apodemus speciosus | reverse complement strand
AGTGAGTTCCAGGAGAGCCGGAACTACACAGAGAAAACCTATCTCGGAAAACAAAAAAAAAAAAAAAAAAAAATGTTAAAAATCTAAAGTATTTAGCCAAAATCAGAAGTAAATTATAGATTGCAGTTCTCAAAATATAATCTGCAAACCTCTGCTCCAGGAGGCAACTGGTTTCATAGACCTATTAATGCTTTTGTGAGTGTGTACAGTATTTTCTATGTGTTTCCTGGCCAATGAGATCTAGTAGCTAGACATTCACCGGGCCTGACCGCAGGACCATTCCAGTGAGACTGTCAGCTCTCATAGGAATCCCGTGCTGAGGTAGCTTTCTTTACCTCAGAAGTCCTCTTCAGATCTACTGTACCTAGTGCCTTAGCTGGTGTCTATGAAACTCCAGAACTACTGGGTGATGGTAAGACTCAGTATAAGAGAAAGGGCATCTCAAGCTTGAGATACAGTATTTTATCTCAAGTAACAGGGTATAAAATGATTGCACATTCCAAGGTTAGCAGGAAACCCTAGTGTCTTGGAATAAAAGATTGATAATCCAGAAAAGAGGACCAGGATGGGTAGAATGAGAAATAAATCTAAATTTAGTGGGAGTCTTTTTTGGATGTGTCTATTGATGTCTGAAAGTCTGTTGTCTTATCAATCCAGAAATATTAGTGATGCCTTCACTGACAGCATGTGAAGTAAGCTGGGGAGGGGGGTTCTGTTCTTGGCAGTGAAGTCTAGGCATCTTGCAAATGTGAGCAAGTGAACAGATATAACTACCCCCATGGTCTTAAATGACAGTTGGCTAAGGCTGCGGAGGGAACGTTACTGCACCTCTGGTTGAATAAGGTGTGGGCAGGTGAGCCACTGACCCTTCAGTCACTAGATGGCTAATTAGACTGTGCGCCTGAGCTCACCGATTCTGGAAAGCCGAGGCTTTATAAATACTTGGAGAAACCTTTGAGGGTTTCTCCTTCCTACCCCTTGATATTCTCAGTGCTTCCTTGGAGGGCAAGACTGAACATCTGGAACCCAATAAAAAATGCTAGGTCAGTCATCATGTGATTGACCCAGATCACTGTGTTCTTTCCCATAGTATATCTGAGGCTATCTGTGCCCCCACAATCCACAAGAAAAATTCATAAGAGCACTTAGCTAACCATTCCCCTTTTATACGTGGACAGGTCAACTGATGAAATGTGGTCAAGCTACTGGGGCTGGAGCACCAAGCCTCAGTAGTGCTTACTAATCCACACCATCACGAACTCGCAGCAAGGAAACAGGCAAATTCAAGTTATCTTTGATGAAAGAGTGGATGCTGCTAATTGCTGCCGTGAAGTTCTGGCTCCACGCACAGCCCTTTAGCATTCTGCGTGACGGAGCGCTCACATGCGTACAGCACATCTGCAAGCAGAGCGGGGGTTGTGCTCAGAAGCAAGTAGCTGATCCTTTCCCGTGCAAGTCAAAACTGCCCACACGTGAGGGCACTTCACTGTGCTGCTCAGGACAGTGCACAACAATGGCATTTGTTCAGATGTGAGATTTGCCAGCATGTGTTCTCAGGATTGAACAGGCTGAGCCTATTTCTTCAGAAAACATCAGATAGCATTTCTTGCTAATGATACAATTCAAGGTTTTAAGCAAGATTTAGAAACATCCATCTGTCTATCACAATGTGCCTGACAGTTTCTTAGTATGTCTTTGATAAAACCATTGGTAAAAAGAAGGAGTTTACTTATTTGATATTTTAGAAATGAGATAGGTCAACATTTAGAATATCTGTATAATTCAGTGAGCCAGTGTTTTCCAGGTGACCAAGGCACAGTATATAAGATTCATTCCAAACTACCAATGATTGGCGACGCTTCGAAGTTAAAACTGATCACAGCACCCTGTTACTGAGTGAAGAGAGTAAAAGATTTGGGCTCAGCCTGAGATGCCAACAGCCTATGGAGAAGCCTTTACAAAAGCAAAACAAAACCAAAAAAAWTTTACAATACTGTCACTACTGAGAATAGAATTCTACAAATTGTAGGGGTTACTTTGCTTGCTTGCTTTTTGTTTGTTTGCCTTAGACAGGCTCTTTCAGTGTGGTTCMCGCTGGCCTAGAACATGTCTCAGCTTCCTGACTCCTGGGGTTACAGGCATGTACCACCTTATCCTAACAAGAAATTTTTAGTTTACCTTAAAATAATTATTGGCCAAGAGACTTTAGTGTAAACAGTTTTAAAAGTTCCAGTTTAAAAAATTTAAAACACATGGTTCCAGATTCCAATGTGTAGAAAGCAACTACCTTGAGTGGAATATGAACACTTCACTGAGAAGGACATTAAAATGTCCCTTCCTTTCTTAACACTCGAATGATGCTTTAGTTCACCCAAATTAATAGTATTTCAAAACAGTGANTGGAGTTATCACAGAGAAAGGAGCCTCCCTTGAGGAAATGCCTCCATGAGATCCAGCTGTAAGGCATTTTCTCAATTAGTGACCAAGAGGGGAGGGCCCAGCCCATTGTGGGTGATGTCATCCCTAGTCTGTTGGTTCTGGGTTCTATAAGAAAGCAAGCTGAACAAGCCGGAGGAGCAAGCAAGTAAGCAGCACCCTTCCATGGTCTCTGCATCAGCTCCTGCCTCTAAGTTCCTACACTGTGTGAGTTCCTGTCCTGACTTCCTTTGGTGATGAACAGCAATGTGAAAGTGTAAGCTGAATAAATTCTTTCCTCCCCAACTTGCTTCTTGGTCATGATGTTTTGTGCAGGAATACAAACCCTGATTAAGATACTCCCCTTTAAGTTAATTTTCTTTCTGGTATTTATTACAGTAACAAGGAAAAACTCTGTCTAACACAAACTGTTTCCATAAATGAACACCCATTTTTACTACTTATGAATGCTCAGCTTCTATCATAGCTTAAACTCTAGATATTTTTTTGAGAATGTGAAAGAAAAGGAAAAGCTATGAAGCTTCTCCCTGCCTCCCGAATGTGCATTGGTACAAAAACATGAAATGCTGTGCCTTAAGAGATGATAGACTCTGAAGCTCTTCTAGAAGCCCCAAGGATAGCCTCACCAGAGAGGAGCATCTGCTATTATGAAGCTTCTTAATTTTCCTTCAGTGAACAGATTATATATCCATACTACACCTACTTACTAGAGAATTCAGTGACTAGATCAAGAGGAAAAAGGTCTTGGGGCAAGGGGTTGGTACAGTGGGTGAACTGCTTGCTGTGCATGTATGAAGACCTAAGTTCAAATCCCCATCACCCACTTTTTCAGGGCATAGCAATACCTACTATAACCCCAGTGGTGGGAGATAGAGACAGGTGGCTCTCTGGTCATTCATTCTAGCAGCAGTGGTGAGCTCTGGCCTCAGGAATAGACTCTGAATCAAAAAAAAAATAAGGTGGAGAGTGATAAAGACATCCAAAGTCAACCTGTGGCTTCCACATGTATATTTACTTATGTGCTCACACCCAAAACACACAAATAAGCCATTCCTTCCCCCAAGGAGAAATAGAGAAGGAAGAGGAGGTAAAGAAGAAGGAAAAGAAGAAGAGGAGGAGGAAGGAAATATGATGCCCCTTTATGGCTTTGATGGACACCCACACTCATATGCACAGTTATACATCTACATGTACACATGCATACATGTGTGTGTACACACACACACACACACACACACACACACACACACACAATAAAATAATAAAAATAAGTCTTTAAAAGTCTTTGCTTAGCCCCAGCATCCTACTTCGAGCTGCATTCTRCCACTCTAAACAGGTGTTACCGACAGGATTAACATGAAAGGAGAAGCTGGCTTTCTGTAGGTTGTAGGGAGATGACCCGTTGTGAAAAGCACTACCTGGCCACATGCATGTAAGAACAAGTAGAGCACAACTCTGTCAACATCCAGAAAGGCACCTGCAAGGTCAGCAGAATCATCACTGCCAGAGCTAGCTACAAGGAGACAGTCTGCTAACAAAGCAGAAGACAGAGATTGCCACCAAGAAGATTCACAAGCCCCTACGAGCATGACCAGTATACAACATCATGTATGTTCTCCCTGGCATCTTGGTTTCAGTTAGTGTTGCTATGATGAAACACCATGACCAAAGCACCTTGGGGAGAAAAGGGTTTATCCAGCTTAAGCTTCCAGATCACAGTTCATCATCAAAGGAAGTCAGGACAGGAACTCAAAACAGGGCAGGAACCTGGAGGCGGGAGCTGATGCAGAGACCATGGAAGGGTGCTGCTTACTGACTTGCTCCTCATGGCTTGCTCAGCCTGCTTTCTTATAGAACCCAGGACCACCAGGATGGGTTCTTAAAGAACCCAAGGATGGCACCCCTGCACACAGTGGGCTCGGCCCTCCCCCATCAATCACTAATTAAGAAAATGCCCTACAGGCTGTCTACAGCATGATCTTATGGGGACTTTCTTATTTCACGTTCCCTCTTCTCAGATGACTTTAGCTCATGTCAAGTTGGCATAAAACTATCCAGCACATGTGTATAATCTCCTAATTGGCTCAACCTCAGTGACATGTTGAAGGAATGAATGGATCTCATAGAAATTATCTCAGCCTTTGCTCAGTCCCCAAATTTGATTTTTAATATTTTTTGACCTTTGAAGGTTTCACACATTCATAGAATTCACACATTCATAGAATGTATAAATGGTCCCATCTATCTACCCCTTCCTCCCCTTCCTAGTACCCCACTGTGCATCCTTCCCAACTCTATGACCTCCTTTTGTCATTACCAATAGCAACCTGAGTGCAATTAGTGTTTCCCGAATGCTCATGAATGTGTGTTCATGTCTTGGGTCATGAGCAACCTACCTGCAGCCCTGTCCCAAAGGAGGATAAGTCCCCTCCTTCGGCAAACTTCAACTTCCAATAGCCTCTGCAATAAGGGTGAGGGTTCATGTGCCCGGCTCCTGTCCATGTTTAATGGATGGCTTGATCTTGCACAGGTCTTGTGCAGGTCACCACAATTTCTGTGACGTAGATGTCATGTACAGAAATAGGCATTTCACAGTCTTCCTCCCTATCCGATTACAATCTTCATTTTAAAAGAGCTTCTGCATGAGACACAACACAGAAACCTGCTTGGGTCCCCTCCCACAGGTACCCTGAATGCTGCTTGCTTGCTTGCTTGCTTGCTTGCTTGCATGGTTGCTTGCTTGACTGATTGATTGATTATCTTTAAATCTTGGGAAGGTCCTCCACTATCCCATAAGTCCCTACTTCTCCTCAATCCCCTTAATGAGATTTGCCTTTGCTTTATTTATTCCCATGTGTCTGCATCTTTAACCATCAAAAGCACAAAGCAATGACTCAAGCCAGCAAGATGGCTCATCAGGTAAAAGGTGCTTGACACCCAGCCTGATGATATGTCAATCCCCAGGACCTACATGGTAGAGGGAGAAAACTAACTTCTGCAAGTTGTCCTATGACCTCCATATACATATGCTCAGATAACACATATTTATATACATACATACATACATACATACATACATACATGTAATTGTTAAAAATAACTCAAGGATCACTGTCTAAAAGTCAACTTTTAATGGCTAGTGTGTGTCCATTACCTTAAGTCCCAGGGTAAAGCCTATCTTGGCAGAAAAAAGTCCTGCTACTCTCAGCGAATTGCGTCAATGTGCTGTGACAGAATATGTTCTCCTCTCATAAGTGTATAGGTCGGGAATCATCATAAAATGCAATGCTGTTGACAGCGCCTGCACTGCCACGGTACTGGGTACTGGGGGATTGACAGAAGACACAGACTCATTCAGTAAGGAGAATGCCAAAGCTTTACTGAGGGACCAGCAATATATACTAGAGGCCAGGAAGAACAGGAAAAAACAATCATAGCCATAGGTCAGGCACCTGGGAGGTCCTTACCACACTGGGTAGGAAAACAGGGATCAAGCTAAGCTGCAGGATGTTCCAGGAAAACCTGTGCAAACAGCTCAGCTGGGGGCGTTGAGCTAAGCTCACCTATGCCCAATAGTTGTGAGGTTGGGCCTGATAAAGAAGGGCAGCCCGAATTCTCTACCTTACTTGAGAACACGTCAATCAATCTGTAAGCTCCTAAGTCTCATCCTTGACACAAGGCAGAAACATGAGTAAGAAAACCCCACACTGCAGAGAGAAATCCCCATACAGAATCTCGTGCCATGGCCTTTGATGCTGAGGGCTGAAGTCTAGGAAAGAAAGAATTATTACAGTTGAGTATCTAGTCTATTAGCTACTCAATGTCCCTGAGAAAATGATCTAACAGCCTGTAAAATTCCCTGTATATTTTATGACTGGGATAAAATGTGGTGCCTTCTAGAGAAGCAATTTGCTTCTTCTGCGAGATGATGAAGCTGACAGGTTATCTAAGATTTTTATCCAACCTCCGTTTCCACAAAGTTTAGGCTAGAATTTCATGCTCACCAGAATTAAGTATGCACCTATCATTTCTGGTTATGGTCTTCTGTTTTCTGTATGAGCTGGTTTTGCTCTTAATTGCTTCAGTGTGTGTGTGTGTGTGTGTGTGTGTGTGTGTGTGTGTGTGTGTGTGTGAGAGAGAGAGAGTGTGTGTGACACGGAGAGGCAAGAAGACAATGTNGCGCGCATGCGCGCACGCATTAAATTTTTTAAGTTTTTTCTAAGACATTTTTATGTGTATGGGTTTCACTTGCATGTCTGTGTACACGTGCATGTCTGATTCCAGGAGAGGGCATCGCATCCTTTAGAAGTGGACTTCAGTTGCCGTGTGGGTCTTGGAATGAAACCCAGATCCTCTGGAAGAACAGATTGAGGAGCTCTCTGCTCCTCAAGTGTACTTTTTAGAAGTATTTTTTTTATTATTTTTTATTTTTTGGTTTTTCTAGACAGGGTTTTTCTGTGTAGCCCTGGCTGTCCTGGAACTCACTCTGTAGACCAGGGTGGCCTTGAACTCAGAGATCTACTGTTGGGATTATAGGTGTATACTCCACTGATCAGCCCCAATGGTTATTTCTAATTATTGGGTTTGGACTTGATTTTATACCATAGTATTTACATGTTATGTAAATTAGCTTGCTGCTATTTTATGGTAAAAAACTCAGATAYCCCTGAGTCAGAAACAGTCCTGAAGTGGAAACTTAAGGATTCTTTGGAAAGTCATTTGTATTGGATTGTGTTTTGCTAGGACAAACACATGAAGCAGACACAGGAGAGAGGATGCTCTGCTAAAGCAAGCACATGAAAGGACACGTGACGAAGGATTCTTTGCTAACAGCACACATGCATTGGTCTGCCTTACACTGCACAATTGAGCTCCGTTTGTCAGGACTCCATAGAGAGAAATGCATCAAAAACCTCTGGTGTTGTGCTACAGATTCTTGCCACTTCAGCAGACTTGGGCCCATTGGTAGAGTGATGTCACTAAGTGTAGTCGCCACCTATTTTGTAATACCACTTCAGCTTAAGAATCTATGTTATGCTCCAGGTGGGAAATTGATCATTCTAGGCACTGGATATCTTCATCTATGCCTGCTTTTAAACCATTCTTCTTCTTCTGTAATTCCAGTGCCAGCTCTGGATAGTCTTGCCCCTAGAATCAATGCCAAGATCAAAAAGATAGGTTCTCTTTTTTGTTTCATTAGGCCTCTCTCAGTTTGTCCTATAAAAGTTTTCAGCACYGTTCCTCTGAATCCTAGGCTATATGGGGCACTAACTGAACCGAGATACAGAACAGGTCTGGGGTAGAAGAATTAAGAACCGCCCCGTTCACACAAGGGGTCAGTCCTGTTAAGCAGGCCACCATGCCTGTTCTGGGAGGAGAATCCATTTGGAGTGGAATATGGGCGTGGTCTGATCACAGAGGTGTTGATGTGACAAGGGGACCTTTCCCAGGCAGATGCCCTGTCCTGATATGGTTTGGAGGGTTAAAGCCAGACCTTCCTGAGACCATATACATGYGGAATCCCGTTTTAGAAACGTTGTATTATGCAATTAACCCAATACCTTTATAAAAGGCAGGTCTGACATGTAGCACAACTAGAAGGAGGTAGTAAGTTCAGGCTTGGCAGCATTTAATACCTGGAAGGTCATTGACCAGAGGGACTGGCTGATTCTGGTTGTTCAAGAGGGAGCCCTGGACCTAAGGGTCCCTGCCGTTGAGTAGCTGACGGTAAGGTAGTTGTTGGTCTAGATGCTGGGACCAGTACTGGCTCAGGGGTGCTGGAGTTTGATTTGGGCCTACCGCCATTGGTGGCTTGCCTGTGGTTCTCCTCATTAGGAGTTCAACTGTAAAGAGTAACCCAGGTGTATAACCCCCGGTGATGATGCTRAGACAGAGACCCCAAGATTTCCTGCTTTCCCATCACTTGGCTTGTTTTTCCTTGTCCGTAAATCTGAGCAAAACTCTGGAATCATCTCCTTGGCAGGCAACTGTGGTAAAAGCCTCTTCTGACACCCTCCACCTCCTTTCTCCAGGGACTATTTCACATCCCCCAGCAGCATGATAGAACTGTCAGGATCCCCACATTTGATAGTTTTTGCCCTGGACATATGTAAAAAGTCTTCCATCAGCATTCAGGGTATGAATCTTGAGGAGTCTGTTGGGTGTTGGGCCATGAGTTATCAGCCAGATGACATAAATCAAAAATCAAATCTGGGAACCAGGATGTTCCAATTGGCCCTTTTGTACAAGCCAGATGGGCATGATAGCCAGTCTCAGAATTTTAATTGCCCAATTAAATCAAAAGGCTGCTGTGGGTTAGGGATTGCAATACATACAGTTAGCAGGGACTGTAGACTCAGGACAGAGAAATTTTAACTCGAGGGGATTGGTGCGCCTTCCAACCTTCCATTCCACTGAGGCTGGAGTCAGGCGGTCTTCTTCAGTGAAGAAGGGATTAGCAGGTCTGCTTTGTGTGTGTGTAGTGCGCCCAGACAGTGATTCCATCCACTCCGATGGCAGTTGGCAAGGTCAAGAGGACGATTCAAGGTCCTTTCCATCTGGGTTCAAGCACACCTTGGCAAAATCTCCTCACACAGACTCAGTCTCTTGGTTGAAACTTATGAGGTTCTAGAACCGGGCCTGCTTCATAAAGGGCACGTAATTTAGGCCAAACATGTTTATGAGACTATTTGGTAGCTCTGACCTGAAATATTAGGTCATCATCCTCCCGTTCTGCAATGGCTGAGGAATGCAGGCTGGGTACAGTGGGGTTTAGTTCCATCTGGTAAGGGGAATTCTTTTCCGGATCTAGGGCAAAGGGAAGGAGCATCATCTAGTCTCCACCAGTCTCTACAGCTAATTTAGTTAAGGTCTTTTTAAATGTTCTATTCATTCTTTCCACCTGCCCTGAACTTTGGGGTCAGTATGCACAATGCAATTCCCAACCTACCCCAATAAACTTTGGTACATCCTGATTTACCTTGGACACAAATGCCAGTCCATTGTCTGACCCTATTATCATATGAGGAAATCCATACCCGGATAAGATGTCCTCCAGCAATTCCTTAGCCACTACCTTTGCTGTTTCAGTCTTAGTTGGGAACGCCTCTACCCATCCGGAGAAAGTGTCCACAAATACCAGCAGATACTTATAGCCGGACCTTCCCGGCTTGACCTCTGTAAAATCAATTTCGCTATAGGTCCTCAGTCTCTTATTTCACAGTTGAAAACCTGGATGTTTGGGGATTGCTGGGAGTATCGGTCAATTGGCCAGCTTTACAATCTGTTACTACATCGTCAATAATGCTCTATATATCCTTGAAAATCACTTTGGATTGTCTGACCACATCTGCTGTTCATCTGACATCCCTGTGGGTGATTCTGTTGATTTTTCTATGAATGATTCTTGGTAAAGAGGTAGGTAATATTAGCTTACCTTCAGTTGATTACCACCAGCCCTCTAGACATTGACTCATGGGCTGGTTTTTAGCCCAGTCAATTTCTTCTTCTGTATAGAGCAGTTGCTCTGGCAAATTGGCACTAGGTAGTTCCTGCAAGACAGTGGCATATACAGAGATGGCTGTTTCCTGTAAAGCTTCCTCCTTAGCAGCCTTGTCAGCTAGGTTGTCACCTCTACTCACTGGTGCTGTTCCTTTTCAGTGCCCTGGGCAATGAATGATTGCCAATTTTTTTTGGCAGCCAGAGGGCTTTAAGGAGTTGTAGAATTTCCTCTTTATTACTGATAGTTCTTCCTTCTGCTGTTAGGAGTCCTTGTTCCTTCCTGGTCAATGGCTCCATGCACATGAGCGGTTGCAAATGCAATGTTAACATCCAGACCTTTTCCCATGGCGAGGGCCTGTGTKAATGCTGTCAGCTCAGCCCTTTGAGCTGAAGTGCCGTTGGAGCTGGCATTTTCTTTCCCCTGGATCTGAGGCGTTGTTGGCTAGAAGGACTCTGGATGAATCTCTGTTCAATGTCTTTCCTGTCTTAATCTGTTTTTCTTCTGTACTTTCTCTGTAACTTCCACTAAATCTCTCAACGACTTTACTCCTAATCTTTCTTGCCTCTATAACGTCTTCTTGATGTCCCTCACTGACTGATTGATGAAAGCCAGGGCTACCCTGCTAGAATTCTCTGTTTTCTCAGGGCCTATGTGTATATAGCAGTGGAAAGGTCCCCATGACATATTTGAGAAATGCTGCTGGACTTTGATCTGCTCCCTGCCTAACATCATAAACCTTGGCCAAATTAGTGGGCAGCCTCTCCTAGCAGCCACTTTGAAACCTAACAACAGAGTCTGGCTGTAGACCTGGAGACACCYCTTACCTTCAGCCATGTTGAAACTCCAGTCTGGTCTCCTAAGGATAAATCCTTTATCATTGTCTGCTTGGTTCTGGGTTGAGGTGCCATTATTTCCTGGAATGTTTCTCTGAGCCTATAAGATAATGCACTCCCTTTCTCCAGTAGTAAAAAGAATGTGAAAAAGCTGCTGACAGTCATCCCAGGTAGGCTGATGAGTAAAGGGAAGAGTGTCTAAGAGACCAATAAGGTCCTTAGGGCCTTAGAAAATGGGTCAGTTTTGTTCTCCAATTATAGAGGTCGGCAGCATCAAGGGCCAGTAGTGGTGAAGTTGACTACCCATGCTGGTCTGCTGCCCCACTGCCTGTAGAGGCAGAAGAGCAGACTCTGCTTCCAGCTCATGTCGGGGGACACAGTGCGCCTACTTCTCATGCCCTGTCAGATCCCCCTTCTGACCCCAAAGCTGATGCCACTGGGGCAGGTGGCAGGGCTGGAGCCAGCTCCAATTGTTCCCCATCACCCTGTGGCACAGGCAAAGGGGATCCACAAGGAGAGGGGAAAACAGGGTCTTCTGGGGTACTATACTGTAAAACAGGGCGGAGAGGAGCTGTTGGTCTGGGAAGTTCTTGTTCATTGGTCACCAGGGTTGTAACCATTCCTGTTGATGAAGAAACGTTAGCAAGGGAAAGAGGAAAGGTTTAATCCAAGGTGGAGGGTGAGTAACTAAATCCTTCCAGACCACTGTATAGGGGACATGACCAGGGTGCCCTGGAGCTTTTTGAAACACTTTATCTTCTACTGCCAACACCGTGGGGAGGGAAGGTCCCCTCCGGTTGCCATTCAGCATCTAGAGTCCACCACTCTGAGCTGCAGTAAGTGGCCATCTTCCCTTTCTTCACATCTGAAAATAGGTTATGAGCCCTAGCCTTAAATTCCTTAAAATGAGTTAAAATGAGATTTAGGGGTCAGAGGCAGTCTGCCCCATGGTGTCTATCACAGTCCAATGCAGACAAAGACCAAACAACACAAGAATCAGAATAAACAGACACAGAAAAAATAGCTGCTTTGCAACTGAAAACAAAAATGAATCCAATAACTCAGACTCACAGATCCCCTCTTCAGAAACTGAATGTGACACAGGGAGGAGAGTGATAATGGAACTCACCATCTTCCACCAAAACTTCCTCTAACTGAGGGGTGGGCACCTCATCCACCTGGGACTGGTRGACGTCTCCTTGACCCCTGCAGCTGTGACCCTCCAGGGCTTCCACTCCCTGCCATGTATACTGACACTTCAAGACTTTTTCCATTTTTCAAAAAAAGAAAGAACAGAAATAAAAAGAAAGTAAGAACAGACACAGAGAATACACAAAAGACACTAGACACTTGGTGGTCGTGCCAGACCCTGGGGACTTGCCAGCCAACTCACCAAATGTTGTGCCCAGATCGAGACCCCCGAAGAGATGGGCAGGAATCGTAACTCKGAAACAAGCRCAGGAGATTCCTTATTCAGGCTTGAGCCTGGACCACAGACCTTCCTGATGCAGCAGGAYAGGAGAGCTTCGCCATGGGCTAGGGAAATGGGTTTATAAAGGAAAATTGCAAGCCGGAGCTTCCAAGCTCTGGTGTTASRTGAGAGGTAAGGGGATGTTGGCCTTTAAGCTGATTGTTCACAACATCTGGTCAAACCACAAGGAGGTTTGACCATACATCAGAAAGGAGCGTCTTGACCTGGAATGGCTTGTTTTCCTATCTGCAGCTGTGGTGTCTACTTTGCAATTGCCAGAGACATTTCGTGTTTTTTCTTGGAACTCAAGGGTGGGGGGCATCCCTCTCTAAGGACAAGTTAACTTAAAATGGAGTCTGAAAAACAAAATCAAGTTTATTCTGCTACTTTAATCCCTTTGTCTACCTAGCTGCCACCCCGCCCTTGCCTTGCTGGCTCAGCCACACTAGTGTCTTCTCTTCTTCTGTGCCAGCATGCGCCTTCCTCACAGCTCTCCTCTCTTGTCCTCCCACATGTTTTTCTCTGCGTTGAGCTTTCTTCTGAAGAGGTCTGCATGGTTGCCTTCCTTTGCTTTGAGGATGAGGACACCCCTCCTAACCTCTTCCTGGTGCAGTGCTACAACCTACTGCCTGTGCCCCCCCCCTTTTTTTATTTTCCACCAGCATTATTGTTCTACATAGTATTTCCTTGTGCATTGTTTGCTTTCCCATGTCACACTGGACTTTAAGCCATCCAAGAACAGGGATTTTTGTCTGTGTCTTACGTTATTGGATTCCTAGTGCCAAGCCCCAGAACCTTACATACTGGGGGGGGGGGCATTCATTAGAGTTAATGACTATAGGAGGTAGGCACACACATAACATGGTCTCCTTGGAGCTCAGCTGAGCGTATTCTGAGTATTTCCTCTATTGCATAAAAATGTCCTCAACATTCAAGATTTATCACTAATTATATATTTTATGATGAGGAAATAAGGCCTTCAGATTGTTAAATTCTTAATTTCTTTTACTGTAATTCAGATGAACTGATTTTTTAGAAAATAGTATTTTGTAACATTTATTTATAAAAATTTAATATGTGGCTACAGCAGTTCTGAAGTATAGGTACCTAAATATGTATGTAAGAAATGATATGTGCTTATAAAAATCTGTTTTAGTTCATTTATGTGACTGCTTATAAAATTTTTACTACACTGTTGTCATTACCACTCAAAACTCTTTTAATAGATTTCTCGCTTATTATTTATTTCTTTAAATTTTCATTTAAAAGCATTAAAATGATCTGGTAATGAGCACTTATAAGCACTGACATGAGGGGCATAATGAGCACTGGTATGGGTAAGGTGTTTCAAATGGAAAGGTAGCCTGTACTGGTGTGCCAGGAAACTCACTTTCACAGACCGAAGCCCCTGCACTAACAGCACTGATGCTTTGGGAATAGGTTTTGCTTTCTTCAATACTGGCCATAAATGCTTAAAATTGAGAAGTAAGATACTGCGTTATACCTTTAAGATGATAATTTCTTSGAGTGKTTTTCTTTTATGTTAAAGGATATAATGAACTCTATGTATCTGCACAAAGCATTTCCCTAAAGAAGTTTAGTGTTTCATTATTGAAACACTTCCAGGTCTTCTAAAAAGCACTGTAGATATTTTAATTGTGGTTAACTTTATAGTTAATTAGTTCCTTCAAAATTATTTCAGTTTAGAACTACTTCATCTTACATCTTTCTTCTCTAAATTCTGACAGTCTATGGAACCTACTTTAAAAGCTGATGCCTTAAAGACAAAACCTTGGGACTGAAAAGAGTTCTTAAATTTAAATGTATTTAATATGTATTTTATGTGTTAATATGTATCTTCTTATGTGTGTGAATGTGTTGTCTCCATGTATTCATACACACCATGCACATGCCTAGTTTCCATGGTGGCCAGGAGGTGTCAGGTCTCCTAGAGCTGGAGTTGTGAGTGGTTGTGAGCTGGAGTTGTGAGTGGTTGTGAGCTGGAGTTGTGAGTGGTTGTGAGCTGGAGTTGTGGGTGGTTGTGAGCTGGAGTTGTGAGTGGTTGTGAGCTGGAGTTATGAGTATTTGTGAGCCACTGCATAGGTTCTATGAATTGAACCTGGATTCTCTGCAAGACCAACAAGAGCTCTCACCTCCTGAGCCATCTCTTCAGGCTGTTATTATTGCCTAGGAATGCACGTGCACATGTGATCCCATGTAAGCCACAGTGTTCATGTGATCCCATGTAAGCCACAGTGTTCATGTGATCCCATGATTGCCACAGTGTTCATGTGATCCCATGTATGCCACAGTGTTCATGTGATCCCATGTATGCCACAGTGTTCATGTGATCCCATGTATGCCAGTGTTCATGTGATCCCATGTATGCCACAGTGTTCATGTGATCCCATGTATGCCAGTGTTCATGTGATCCCATGTATGCCACAGTGTTCATGTGNCCAACCTCCGTTTCCACAAAGTTTAGGCTAGAATTTCATGCTCACCAGAATTAAGTATGCACCTATCATTTCTGGTTATGGTCTTCTGTTTTCTGGGTCTTCTGTTTTCTGTATGAGCTGGTTTTGCTCTTAATTGCTTCAGTGTGTGTGTGTGTGTGTGTGTGTGTGTGTGTGTGTGTGTGTGTGTGTGTGTGACACGGAGAGGCAAGAAGACAATGTCAAGTGTCCTGTTCTACCACCCTTTGCCTTAGTCCCTTGAGACAAGGTCTATCACAGAACCTACAGTTCATCAACGGGCTAGGCTGGGTGGCCAGCAAGCTCCTGGAATCTGCCTATGTAGTGTGTGCCCATGTGTACGGTGTGTGTGTTGGTGTGGCCATCACACCCATGTGCCTACCTGTGGAGTCCAGTGGAGGACATCAGATATCTCCCTTTTATCTAACTCTCTTCCTTGTTCTCTTGAGACAGGCTATCTTGTTAGTTAACCTTGCTATTAAGGTTAGAGTCCTCCATGACCCGACAGCTCTCTGAGTTTGGCGCAAAATAGAGAACTCCCTTCCTCAGAAGGGTTTCCCTGTCTCTTCCTTTCTTTGTCTGGAGAGTGTCCCTCAACACAGGTGGTTGGCCTTGGATGGCCTTGCCTGAAAAGTGACCTTATACAGAGCTCTCTGCAAGGCTGCATAACTCAGCACACACACACACACACACACACACACACACACACACGTTCCAATCTAGCTTCCTACCCTCATGATAATTAGGTGCTGTACTACAACCAATAAGCCCTTCCTGCCCCCTTGATGCCAGGATCAATTAGCCCTTTCCACCCCTATCCCTAAAATATGCCAGTATATACTTATCCCTGAAACCATAAAGTAGGCTTGATTCTCTGCAGTGGTCTCCAGAGGTCATTCCGCCATATTTACTATGGTCTGAACCCTGATCTCTGCCTCTGTTCCCTTTCTCCCCTCAGGCTGGTGGCCAACAGCCTCCAGAGCCCAAGAGGAGGGCACAGATGGGGGACCACTGAGCCTGGATCTAGGTCGCCAGAAAGCTTTGGCCATCCTCCCGGTTCCACCCAGTGCAGCACTGGAGTGATAGTGATGTGTACAGCCTAGAGTGGCTTTTTATACTCTTGCTGGGGATTGAACTAAGGTCCTTATGTTTGCTCTCACCCACTAAGCCATCTCCATGGACCCAACTGCTTCATTTTTCAGACCTTTTTGAAGTTATGTTTCTGGTTTGGAAAAGTAAATATCATGCAGAGATTAAGAAAACCCAACTGAAGGAAAAAGATGATTCTATATGTCACCTCTGCTTCCTTACTCCTACAAAGACTGCACTGGTAACATTTTAATATAATCCTTCCAGAACTAGCTTTACATAGAAATGTGTGTAGTATAGCTTAAAGGGTAAGTTGCCTTCGTTCATCTCTGCTCCCAAGTTCTCCTACAAAGAATTACATAAAAAAGGCTGATCTAGTAGCTTCTGGTTATAATCTCAGAAYGTGGGCAACTAAGGCAGGTCCCACAATACTCAGCCATCTGTGTAGGTTTATTTCTGCATTCTTTATGGTGGAAGYTGTCATTTCCTAACGTGGACCATTTTTCTCACTATAGCTTCATAATTTTGAGATCAGGAAAAAAATCATATCCTCAGTTGTGTTCTCTTGTTTGACTAGTCTAGGACTACCATGGTCCCATGGAAAATCAAGGATTGCTTTTGTCTATTTATATAAATGAATATCACTAGAATGAAACCAGCTTCATCATGGGCCATATTTGGTAGCACAGATACTTTCATGGTGTTAATTCTTCAACTACACAAACCTTGGATATCTTTCCGTCTAATGTGTCTTCAATTTCCTCCACCAGAGTCCTGTAGTTCTCAGAACATGCAGGCTCACCTCCTTAGTCGTGTTGTGTACCCTTGCTTCATGTGCTCTGCTGCACGGACAATGCACTTCACACTACAAAAAGTAGTAAAAGTCTTTGTGACCATTTGGGTTTCCTCCCATTGCAATTCTGTAGCCATGTTAACTCTCATGAACATTCTATATCTTTCATTCTGCCATGATGCTTAGACGAAGCTGAAAAGTCCCAGAGGATGAGCCATTGTGAGRCCAGTGTCCCTCCTTCCAGACTAAGACCGATGGTTCAGGAGACATGGGGAAAGAAGAGACATTGAAAGGAGGTGAAGTGTGCTGTCCCCAACAGAGAACAAAACACAGAAAGGTCTCAGATTCCTCCAGAGAAAAGGCCTTCCCTTTACCTCTAGGTTGTGTGACCTTTTCTGAGGTCAAACAAAGGTTTATTCCTTTCAAATAGGGCACCAGTGGCAGGCCAAGATAATCATTCCACTACATTCCAACTTGGCATATTAACAGGTTCATTGAGCTTGCTTACAAGGAAAGTGTGAGCGGTTGCTTACAGGAGCAACTCAGAAGCAGCTGCACCCACGGAAAGCCCACTCCCAGCATGATAATACCCAAAAGCTGAATCCCTGGTGCTCTGCTATAACTTACGGGCAGCCTGACAAGCTGTGTCTCTCTACAGCTATTCTTATTGCTAGTGGAACCTTGAAGAGGGAACTCATGAACCTTTTCAGTTTCAGGGGCTTCCTGAAACCTATGAGTTTCATTTACTTTCTAAATCTTAAGCCTCCCTCCAGGAGGGAATGGTTCATTTTGGAGGAAATGTCTACACAGCAATACATTTTACACAAATAAAATCACCTTGTCTACTGCACTGAATTCTGAAGTTCCACCCAACTTCTTCCAAGCAAAGAACAAACACTAGGAATGGCTCTACAGGAACAGAGTGGGGAATCAACCAGAGCTACAGTCATTGAGTAAAGGAGCTACAAATGGATGTGGTGGAACTGTCTCCATCACTAGGAGGTCTTTGGGAGCATCCCAGTCTTCACAGCTGACACTTTCCATTCTGAGGGGCACAGTGTACTGCTGCCAGAGTAGAAAATGCCTATTCTACCTCCGTCTCCTGGATCTCAGAAGCACAATTTGACATTTCAGACCCACCTTCTGTTTGTGTACCTTCCATCTCCAGAACAAATGATAACATTTGCATTCTGCTTTCAAAACACATGGAGAGCAGCTATTTCAACCTCATTCTGTATCTCAATGACCTCTATGCTGGCTCTCATTTCCTCCATGGCCAACATGGTTAACTGTAGATTCTTTACAAAGAATGGTGTGCTGGCTGGCTGGCTGGCTGTCATGGTTTTGTTAGCTTTCTCAGCCTGGATGGGAGAGTGGTACTGTCCCTGGGGTTATCATCTATCCAAGGATACCTTCCTAGTACCTCCAAACAACACATAAGCAAAATCACATACGATGTTTCCCTTCAAAACTGCCATCGTTGGTCAGTGTAGTTCCCTGTTAAACACTGCAAAAGGTAAGTCGGATCTAAATCTGACTCTTACCATTTTCTCCTTGTTTCTTCTTTATTCCCCTTTCTGGAATGTGTGTGGGTGATTTTTTTTCCTTTGTCCTTGAAGTATAAGAATTTCAGAGACATACTTCTAGGTGTTGATCTGTTTCCATTCTTCCTGCCTGGTGTCTTTTGATCTGCAGATGTAGAGGGTTGTGTTTTTTGTTTTCGTTTTTGTTTTTCTCAGCTCAGAAGCAACTCATTCTGTTGTTTCTTTGAGTACTGCTATGTCTCCCTGTTCAGTGACAAAGGTTTTCCACAGACTGAAGCACCATTGTCTGTCCCCTGGAGCTGTCCTTACCTTTCTTCAATTCCCCATTTCTGATGATTCTTTCCTAAGCTGAGCAGTGTGCTCAAGTGAACATCCATTTGGCAACCTGTAAATGGGCTGTATGGATTTAAATAGGTCAGAATTCTACCTCCTTCTTCCTCTCCAGCTGGAAGCAATTTACTCTCTTTACATAGATAAATTCCAAGGTAGGCATGGTGGTACACAACCTGTAATCCCAGCACTTAAGAGGCGGGAAACAAGAGAGTCATGAGTTCRAGATCATCCCCAGCTACATGGTGAGTTCAAGGCTACCGGGGGCTACATGAGATAGCATTTCAAAAACAGAACCAAAAGAGTAAGTTACTCCCATTTTGACATGGAAACGGAAGATGGGGTACTACTTTGACTCCTAAATTGCAAGAATCAGCCAGGAATCATGTGTAGTGAGACAGAATGTCAGAAACTTCTAGATGTAAGTGTAACTACTCTAGTTCTTTTGCACATTCATTATGAAGCTGGTCTCTGATCTACCAAAAAAAAAAAAAAAAAAAAAAAAAAAAAAAAAAAAACCACAAGCCATAGGGAATTGGATCAGAAACTGGTTCTTGGCTGGAAAAATGACATACACTGTCATTGATTATAATTAACCAGTTTTTGTCGAGATCAAACCAGGAAGGGCCCTGACCACATATTCATTGCTTCCCCAAATAAGTGATATACTTGTTTGTTCTCTTAGCCACATATGAGAGTCAAGAGCTAAAGTCCACTCTGGCTGAATTTTAAGTGAATCTGCTAATTGTGGCCACATTAGAAGGACTTCAGTAATTTCCAGTTATACTTGTCATTTCCCATATGGGAATAATTCAATTGAGAATATGTCTCAGGACTGGGGTGATGTCACCATGGGTCACATAGGTAAATTGTTTGCCATGTGTCTTAGCTAGCGATTTTACTATGGTGATAAAACATCATGGGTGCCGGCCAGTGGTGGCACATGCCTTTAATCCCAGCCCTTGGGAGGCAGAGGCAGGCGGATTTCTGAGTTCGAGGCCAGCCTGGTCTACAGAATGAGTTCCAGGACAGCCAGGGCTACCCAGAGAAACCCTGTCTCGAAAAAAAAAACAAAACCAAAACAAACAAACAAAAAAAAAAAACCATCATGGCCATAAACAACCTGAGAAGGAAAAGGTATATTTCAGCTTATAAGGCTCAGGTCACACTCCATTGCTGAGGCAAGTCAGGGAAGGAGCTTAAAGAGGACCCTAGAGGCAAGAGCTGATGCAGAGGCCATGGAGGAGTGCTGCTTACTGGATTGCTCCTCATAGTTTTAAGCCTGCTTTCTTATACTACTCAGGACCCACGAACCCAGGGATGACACTGCAGCAGTGAGCTAGACCCTCCCATACCAATCAATAACCAAGAAAATGCACCGCAGGCTTGTCCAGAGGGCAACCTAGTGGGAGCATTGTGTCAGGTGGACATAAAACTAGCCGGGGCACCACCAGGTAAGCACAGTGGCCTGACTGGATCCCCAGCACCCACGTGATAGCCAGGTACAATGGAGCACATCTGTAATCAGTGCTGTGGAAGAGACTGCGGGCATCCCCAAAGCTTGCTGGCCAGCAAGAACAGCCAATCCGTGAGGTCCAGGATCAGGGAGAGACTCTTTCTCAAAAATTAAATGAGAGCAATAGAGGAAGATGCTGGTCTCTGACCTCCAAACACATATATACCTGCACGTATACACACAAACATACACACACATTCACACACACACATTCACACACAAACTTATACATACACA
>BDUI01014184.1:7514-25397 GCA_002335545.1 Apodemus speciosus | reverse complement strand
TGCCAGTGTTCATGTGATCCCATGTATGCCAGTGTTCATGTGATCCCATGTATGCCAGTGTTCATGTGATCCCATGTATGCCAGTGTTCATGTGACGGTCAAAGGAGGTGGTCTTCTTCCAACTTTACGCGGGTTTTGGAGGTAGAACTCAGGTCTCCAGATTTGTACCACAAACACTTCATAAGTCCTTGCTGAGTCATTTTGGCAGACCCTGAAGTTCTTCAGGGTCTTTAACAGAAACATCTAACTCATTATTAAAAAACCCTTGGCTTATCTTGTTTTCTGTGGTATGTATTACAAAACAGAAATTATTACTAATTGTATATATTATGAATAAAGTTTCATTTTCCTACATTTCTAGACTTTAGTATTTACAATGAAATATGATCATATCTAGCCCCTCATTTCCCCTTCTGCCTTCCCTTATATCTCCTCAACTTGCCAGCCTCCAGACTTTGTGTGTGTGTGTGTGTGTGTGTGTGTGTACTTGTGCGTGCACATAGGTGTGTGTTTTAATAACCTAAATTCAGTTAATGTTCACAGATGTAGAGCCATCCAGGGCAGTATRGGAAACCTATCAATGGCCACATCCTCAGTAATGATTCTTCTTTCACCAGCTCTTTGTTGCCAGCAGCTTCTTACGCGAGGGTGGGACACACTTGCCCAGATACTCTGTCCTGGCATGGTCTCCGGCCTCTATCTCTAGCTACCCCCCCAACAAGCCCTCCCCCTGCGGCGACCAGTAATGATATTCCCAACTCCGGTTACGTGTCTTTGGAGCAGTGTAGTGGCTATTCCTGGTTGTCAGCTTGACTATATCTAGAATGCACTACAATCCAGAATTGGAAGGCTCACCTGTGATCCTAACCTGGAGGCTGAGAGATACAAGTTTCTGACCTAGATATTGACATGGAGATCTTGAGGCATGGTGACTATGAATTCTAGAAAATTAAGACAGGGATAGTTCAAGGTCATCTTGGATTAACGTTGTGTTGACACACACCTTTAATCTGGGCCACACCCTCTGTTGGAGACCTACATAAAGAAATTGGAAGAAGGAAGATTTCACTCCCCCTTTTCTGCATGTCTTGTGAGGCTGAGCAACTGCTCATTCCTTGGACTTCCATCCACAGCTGCTGCTGACCTTTGTTGGGGAGTTGGACTAAAGACTGTAAATCATCAACAAATTCCCTAACTATATAGAGACTACCCATATGTTCTGTGACTCTAGAGAACCCTGACTAATACAAGCCACTAGCTCCTTCTCAGCCATCTCCCCCTGTGGGAGTGGTCCCACATTCTAGTAACCCAGTAAAACAAAACTCTTGAACCAGTCAGATTTATATATTAATAAATTCTCAATTTACAAGATGCCCACACAATAATTTCTGTGCACATTGATAATGACACAACCTTCCCACCTGGATTAGACAAGTTACCCCAATTATCTTATCCCTAGAATAACATACCTGTGGCTATTCGAAGCCGTGCCGCTGGGTCTGAATCATCTTGTCTGTCCATCCATCTTGCTTCCTCGCTCCCTCTCCTGAGTCACTCTCTGTCCCTCCAACTCTTAGCTCTGCCCCCCATTTCCCTGTCCAATCACAGGCCTGCTGCTGCACTAATATTTTAATGTATTTGGACAGGGAAAATCCTGACACACCCATCTACCTCCTCCTTTCTGGTATTTGGCTGACTTGCTCTTTTGTAAGGATCCATAGCTGCTGGAAGTTTTGCAATAGCCTGGTCATGTCCAGAAGCCAGCAGCCATTTCCAGCCTGTCTCTTACGTTCTTCTGCTTCATGTTCCATGACGTCCCCTGATCCTCGGGGTCGAAGGGTAAGTATGTATGTCCTGTTTAGGGCTGAGCACTTAGATCACTTACACATCTCTTCATTGATTCCTGCCTACTGCACAAAAATACTTCTCTGACAAGGTTTGAGAGCAGCTGAGATCAATATATGAAGATATTTAGAAGGCAATTTGATAGTTTGATCATTTAGCAAAATAATAGCAGGGTTTACCTTAGGGCCAGTGACTTGCTAGCCACAAGCTTTTGACCAGGATTATAATTCCAGGCATCAATCCCTTCCTGTGAAGCAACCCTAAATCACAAAGTAGCTAGTTACCACTTAAGAGTCGTGGCACTGTTGCATTAGTAGGCACTTGCTTTGCATCTGGTAAGTATTGCAGCATGAAGTATCCAGTTCTCATAAGATCATTGATATGACTTATGGCTGACAAGTACCTTCTAGCACTCTAAACAATATCCAGAAGAGAGTACATTTCCCAGTTGATTGGGCATTGATTTCTTCTGTCCTACAGCCAGAATATCACTTCTCTTTTTCTTATCATAGGACAACACCATGGTGCCTAGTTTTGTGTCAACTTGACACAAGGTAGAGTCATTAGAGAGGAAGGTGATCCAATTAAGAAAATGTCTCCATAAGATCAAGCAATATCACCAGTCAAGCCTATGGGGCATTCTTAATTAGTGATTAATGGGGAAGGCTCAGGGCTGATGGTCTTGAGTTCTTTAAGAAAGCAGGCCGAATAAGCCATGAGGAACAAGCCAATATGTAGGACCTCTTCATGACCCCTGCATCAGCTCCTGTCTCCAGGTTCCTGCCTTGCTTGAGTTCCTGTCCTGACTTCCTTTGATTCTGAAATGTGATGTGGAAGTGTAAGTAGAATAAACCCTTTCCTCCTCAAGTTGCTTTTTGGTTATGATGTTCACTGAAGTATCAGAAACCCTAAGATAAACACATTCAGATTTTACTTAGGAGAATTAATTGACTCTTCAACTAGATGTTGCACATGTCTGCTGAGGTTTGGTTCCTCCTGGGATCACATTGTCTCAAGAAGAGGATTCAGGGGACTTTGGTTTAACTCATGGGGCCACTGACAGAGAACACAGGCATTACAGGGCAGGAAGAAAATGTAAAGTCTTGACTTTGATTGTCTTTGCAAACTAATTCTACGAAAAACTAACAGAGACTTGTGTGATTATGTAGGCAGAGCCATCAGGATGAACCTTTGTCAAAGGGGCAAGAGAGTGACCCCATGGAAGGCTCTAGATCCATGGCAGCTCGATTCTCTGTCAAGTTGGGGTGAAGAGACTAGATATTAATGGCTCTTCTCTTAGTCCTGTCCATGGAAATGGAAATAATCCTGACCTAGGCACTGTGGTGACGTGAATAAGAATGCCCCCCATAGACCCAGCTGGTAGTGCTGTTGAGGGAGAGGGCGTGGCTTGGTGAGGAAATATGGGACTGGGGATGGACTGAGAAATGAGTGCCTGTCCCACTTACAGTTTGCTCTCTCTGCGTTGTGACTGACTGAAGGTGTGATCTCTCAGCTTCCAGTCCATCTCCCAACTGACATGCCTTGGCCACCTTCTCTTTGACTTGGTCTGTTGTGTGCAGTTTTAAAAACACACTCCCACCCAGGGGCTGCTACCACCCTCTTGCCCCTCCATGTTTAAAAGGAGGCTTCCTATTGCTCCATCCAGGGGCAGTTGCAACCATTCCCTAACCCGGATCCTCTCTCTGCACACCTTTGCTCCACGGATGGAAAGTATGCGGTCAGCTTCATTAYGTTAGAACTTGCCTGCTAGCACAATTGCTGGGCTCAAGTACCTCTGACCTGGAAATGCGTGCCCTTTTTTTGTTTGTTTGTTTGTTTTTCGAGACAGGGTTTCTCTGTGTAGTCCTGGCTGTCCTGGAACTCACTCTGTAGACCAGGCTGGCCTCGAACTCAGAAATCTGCCTGCCTCTGCCTCCCAAGTGCTGGGATTAAAGGCGTGCGCCACCACGCCCGGCTGGAAATGCGTGCCCTTAATGTTTATTATCTCCATCTGTCCTTCTGCTGAAACAGAGGTGGTTGTAACAGAGATTATCACACTTAAGGAGAGGCCTGCTTCACACTGGAGCAAGGTGGGGGGTGCCCTTAACTAGGCCTACAACTTGTGGTAGGGAAAGGCCTCAGCATTCAAAAGCTGCTGCATGTCTGATGTCGGGGTGAGGGTGGGTCCAGCCCAGGTTGGCAGCCACACTTGGCAGTGGGGTCCACATGGGACTAGCTTTTGATGCATGAAGAACACGCCAGCATGAGCAGGGTTAGAGTCTTCTCTCAGTTCCAAAGAGCCTTTGAGGTTAGTGTGTGGCCAGGTGCGTCCCTGTGAAATGAGCTTGTAAGACTTTCAGGACTCAGGGAAATTTTCTAATAAAACACTATATGCTTCCAGGAATCAACAAGGTAACAAAAAATTATGAGATGCAAATTAGTCTCAATAACCAAGCCAAGACGAAGGGTTTACTTTTGATGTAAAGAGTGCATGCTGTTCTTGCAGAGGGTCTGAGTTCAGTTCCCTGCACTCATACCAGATGATGGGTCTTTGGGTTCTGTGGGCACATTCATACATGTACATACTCAAAAATACTATCTTTTATAAATGTTCCCACCACAGATGCATCTTTGTGCAGTGGCTGGTCATTGATGTGGACCTCACAGCTCGTTACAGGGCTGAGCCTGTGTCCGGGGAGTGCTCAGCTACAAATGAGACATCGGTCACTTCACCCTGAGGCTCAGAGCACCATCTCAAAGGAGAGGGCAGGAAGAGTGTGAGGCACGGAGGTCAGGAGGACTGGACTGCGACTGTCCTCTTAACATGACAGGACAGCTGCAGTTGTGAACTTACAGCAGCATTGGTTGCCTGCCCGAGACCAGGTCCATGTCCTGGCGTGCGTGCTAGAGGCTGCAAGCTCATGACCCACACCCCTGACCAAGAGCTGTAGCCGGGCCGTGCAGAGTCCGCTTTCGTTACGGGTGTGCTTCTGGCCAGTAACTGTGCTCCAGTGCTGACCTACAAGTGTACATGGGCAGCACAAATTGGACTCAGTGGGTTGTTTAAAAGGAAGACATACATGTGGGGATTTAAGGGAGGTGAAGAGAGTTCTGGAAAGAATTATGGAAGACTTGGGGGTGATAATATGGATTAATCACGTAATAACAAATGACTTTCTAAATGCTTGTCAAATTTTCACTCTATTATTCTATTATTATTCAACACTGGAGTAAACCTCAAAAGCCTGATCATATATGGTAACAATAAACCTATTTGTATCAATAATTTTGTTTTAATTTTTCTAGGCAAATGCAATAGGCCGGAGTGCTAAAACTGTCCGGGAATTTCTAGAAAAAAATTACACAGAAGATGCAATTTCAAATGACAGTGAAGCTATCAAACTAGCAATAAAAGCTTTGCTCGAAGTGAGTGACCTTGTATGCTTGTGTTCTGAGGATTTGTTTTGGGTTTCTTTACTCTATTTTGTTCATTAAACACACAATTTTCAGAAGTAGGTTGTTTGTTTATAGTGTTGAAGATTTACATCCAGGCACACACACACACACACACACACACACACACACACACACACACCAGGCACACACTGTAGCACTGAGATGTACCCAAACCAGCTGAAGAAGTCCTTATATGTCGTTCTTGCTCTACACTAGGTTGTCCAGTCTGGCGGAAAGAACATTGAACTGGCTATAATACGGAGAGATCAACCTCTGAAGGTAAGTCACTGCTCTTGAAGGAGAGATACTGCTAGCATGATTTGATAGACGTTAAAATGCTGTGGTGCCTGTGAGTTGCCACTGCAAGCATGCTACACCCATCGACACCACAGCTATCTCTGTTAGGCTAAGAGTTGCTAGTCTGCTAGCTTATTGCAAGCGGGGGCATACTCCTGGCTGTGTGAAGACTCAGAGGTGATAAGAGCTTGATACAGATTGCCCATTCAGTGTCCATRTCTGTCAGTAGGAACCCTTATAGTCTGCCCATCCAGAGGGCAGGAACTTGTGTTCCCACCACTAGATAAGAGAACCTTCATACGTTCTGGTCACTGCACTTTTTCCTCTGGTTCTGAGSWTCTAACCCAAGGCTTTGTGTGTCGTCCTCACTACACACTTCAGTCCTATGTGCATCACAGGCACTATCTGTCCCGCTAAGTTACACGCCTCTGCCCTGTGTGGTGGATTTTCATCTGATGTCTCTACATTGCACTTGTAAATGCCTTGATCCTCTTTCACATTTTAGTTTTAATCCCTGGTGTAACAACCTTTTCATATTTCCTGGTGACAATCCAGACAGTGCTTGTGTCCCTTTCCTCAACCACTATGAGTTAAAATCAGAACAACTTGTCAGATTATTATGCTAGTGGCCTCAGTGGCTTAAGAACATTTCTTATGTGATTTCTTGTCCCTGAGGTAGAATGGTTAGCAGTCTAGTTTGCCAATAGTTCTTTATATAGAATACATAAAACCTCTCAAAACATGGGAAACTGTACTAAAACATGCTTAGATGATTGATTTTATATATGTTTTCCTTTGTGTTTAAGGAAAGTATTTTCAGAAAAAAAATCCTGTCAAATTCAGCAGTGTGTAAACTAATGTGGTGCGTGGGGGTGTTTTACACTTTTCCAAAAAGATGGGATAAGAAGATAGGACAGCAGCGAAGTCTCAGTAGATAGGAGGAATGGAGCCAGGGTCTTGGAGTAGGCCCTGCACAGCCCCACAGGAACAACAGAGTGTAAACACAGGCTGTGGAGATGAGTAGTGGGCTAGGTTTTCACTTCTGACAAGACCTGGGGACAGATCCGCCAACACCAGAGAAGCTCTGAAGCCACGGAAGTCAGGACTGCTTCTTCAGCTACGTCTGGGCRCCTGCTGAGGTGGACACCACACACACACACACACACACACACACACACACACACGAGTTATGCATGAACTGGTATTGGGTGGTAGACGGGTACACTGACTGGAAGCCATGTTAGAGGGTCATTGCATGTGGCATTCCAGCATAGGCTGCACAGTGAGCAGAGCACTTTGAATTTAGTAGACCCACTTTAACATGCTGAGGTGTATTGTCCTGAGTCTACACTCTAGCAGATGAATTCGTTTCTCAGGATGATCCTGAGCAGATTGCCCCCATCATTAGTTTTCAGCTTTCTCCTATACAAAATGAGGCTATTAATTATTCCACCCAAGCTATATACCTCCCACGATGGTACATGCCTGTCAGCACTAGCACTAGGGAGACCAAAGCAGTGGATCACAAGTTCTAAGTAAGCTGCGGCTACATAGCACGACCTTCTACCTCAAAGAAGTATGGGACAGGCATAGCTTTAATCCCAGCACCCAGAAAGCAGAGTCAGAGCGCTATTAGTTCAAGACCAGCCTGGTTTACATAATGAGGCCTGGGGCAGATAAGGCTACATAGTGAGAACCTGACCCAAAAAAGAAAACAACAGCAACAAAACCCACCCCCACACCACCACTAAAATGGTATTAGTAAATGAAATAACATGAAATAGTAGTGTTCTATGCAGGATTCTTACTGAATTGTACTCATTTCAATCAATATCATTAAACAAAAAGGAAATACAAAATTTGTGTGTGTTCTTATACAGAAGTGGAAAATATCACGGTTTGGGTTTTGGCCTGTTTAACCAGGTTTCTACAATGTCTAGATAAAGTAGCAAGCAAAAATGTAAATAAAATAGACTGCTGGGGGAGGGGGGATAATAGTAAACAGAAGGAAAAATGTGTTTGCCTAAAAGGAGAAAAAACAGAATATTTCTTATGAGCGATGTCAACAGTTTTTAAGGGTGGACATTCAGAAAGAAACCTTGGTGCCCAAAATAAATGTTAAGGATGATAAGCAGGTGCTAGAAATGTCAGCCATGCTGGAAGAAGTTGTCACTGCCACAGGGAGGTGAGGCGAGAGGCTGAGTATTCAGAAGCTGCAGACAGTGAACCCAACAGCTCTGGGAGAAATGTGTCTCAGACTCTCCACCTCCCTCAGAGTCAGCTTTGACTCCATTATAAAGGCCAGCTATGTCCTGCTCTGATCTCCTTGCCTGGTTCAATCTGTGTTCCTAGAACATGCTGTTTACTCCTTAACTGGAAACTATATCCTTACTGTAAGCTTGTCTTAGTTGGGGGTGTGGGACCTGGAAAGGCAGCCTGTGTTCTGGCTGAGCTAGGTTTAAACCCCGGTGACCCAGCAGCTGTTCCTGCGAGGAACGGAAGGCCGTTTGCCATGTTCCCAGATACTAGGCTCCTGACACGAGGCCTCAGTTCTCCACAGTTCTGTGGCCATCAGTCTCGTAGGGCAACACCCCAATCCCCTCCACAGAGGATGTGCCCACAGATCATGTAGCCTCAAGACAGACCTCCATTTTAATGAGGTACCAAAGGCCTGAAGGGCTTAGCCAATTAAGCGCTCYTTCCCAGACACTCCTTCCTACAACAGGTATTTAACCTCAGGCCTGCCCTGAGAAAGTGGGGTATGGTTTCACTCATCACAACTCTGCACCAACAACAAATGCTTTAAAACCACAGACTGCCTCTTCTCACCTGGATCTGCTGTGCTGGAGCAATGGAGCAGGTCTTCCTCTAAAGAGCCGCCTCTGGTCTCATGCAGGAGGCCTCCCTGCACTCCCAGCCACCCACCTGCGCCTGGCCTGGCGGCAGCATGGGCAGTCAAACTTCCCCAGTCCGCCTTGCCTACTAGCCTGAGCCCTGGCTGGACGCGACCACCATTTTAACCCACAGGGGAGTCCCTCACAGAATTACTGTAGAGTGGATGGCTTAAAATTCCAATATTTCCCTCAGCCCTGAAATCCTGGATCAAGTGCAGGCATGGTTGGCTTCTCGTAAGGAGTGTCTTCTCACACTCTTCTCACAGGATTGTGTGCACACATGYACTCACCCTGTCTGTCTGCTCTAGAACTCCCCCACCCTCTAATGCACGGCCTATAATGGGAAGTAGAGACTGGACAAGAAGCGGCACCAAGCTACCAACGTAAGGGCCTACCTTTCCAAGGTTCCACTGCTTTCCAAAAGACCACCGCCAGGTCGGCACCAAATGCCCCAAATACCTGCGTCGTGGGAGCCTTTCACATGCTAGCCACAGTGGCTGGACTGTGTGAGAGAAGCTACAGTAGGAGGAGAGGGGGAGTTGTCAGAAACAAATGTGGCATTTACATGGCAGAGTGACCGTGTATGTACAGGCTGTGTAAGGAAGTGGCATGCCCTGCCCTCAGTGCTGCAGGAGGTCTCAGGCCTGAATTTAACCTCCTTAGTAAAAGTGCATCACGCTGAGGGGTTTTGTGGCATTCCTCAGGCTATACAGTACAAAGTTGCAGATCGAAGATATTCAAGTATTGTTATAATTTTTTTGATGTTTCCTTTTCTCAGATGTTTAGTGCTAAAGAAATTGAATTGGAGGTAACTGAAATAGAAAGGGAAAAGGACGAAGCAGAGAAGAAAAAGTCTAAGAAGTCAACCTAATGCCTGGGATCACTGGAAGCTCACCTTCTCTGCTGATTAGAGTTTCTTCCTGAGGCTTTAGAAGAAATCAGTGAGTTGGAACCAACCATCGAGTTTTTCTACATTCATCTTCAAGAATGTCAGTTGTTTTCAAACATAGGTTAATGGGAAGATTTTCTTTAAAATTCCTCAGTTCCACATAATTCTGAAACTTGAATAGTATTGTTGCTTTACTTCATACAAGCAAATTCTAGGGGAAAAGAAGATGATTTCTAAAGTTAGTAATTCTCTTCTCTGTTAGTTAAGGAGCTAGTTGTCTCAAAATAAACTGAACCCTGAGCTGCATTTCTTGATGAATGGTAAGAACATCAGTGTGTTGGTGAGGTGTCAGCATTGATAAAATCTGTCTGTGCTGACTCTGGAGGCTAAGGCAGGAGGACTGCAAGCTGGGCAGTGTGGTCGGCGCTAAAAGCACAGAGTGAGCTCAGCGTGCGGGGTTTCCTTTGTAAGACAGGATCGCACGCAGCGCGCACTGGCCTTGAGCCCTTCATAGCCAGAGGACGACCTCGAACTCCTGGTCCTTTCATCTCCAGAGCTCCGTGGATCACACGTGTGCCCCCCCCCCATGCCCAGGTAGACTTAGTTTTTGTCCTTATTACTATATAGTAGGAAAATGGACATTAAGTCACAATACTTTTCATTTGGGATTAATGTTGTAGAACTCTTTGTGTCTGCCTTCTATTCTGATTTAGAGGCTCTATTAGAGCATCAAGGCTGGGCTCTAGATCATACTCATGTTTGTTCTGACAGCTTGCCTATGGTGTGACTTAATAAATGCTTATAAAGTTGTTACCTTATAGAGTGACTCCTTCAAAGGGCTAGACATTGGGTAGAGTAAGGGTAGAGTAATCACCCTATGTAACTACTTGTGAAGAACTCAATTTGTTCATCTCTTTGGCACATGATGGAAGGCCACACAGTTAGTGAAAAATATATATACATACATAGACATATATGTATATTTGCACATACACATACAAAGTGGATTCCTAAGTCAAAACAGGCAGACTTCCAGGAGTGGGGACAGCATTGTACAAAAATATGTAGCTTTAAGAAAGCTCAAGGCTCATCTCAGTAAATACATGCTGAGCAAGCATGGAGCTGGACAAGATCTGATCCTTGTCCCAAAGCGATCAGAATGTCACATGGTTGCACCCAATCTTACAGATGCATGAGTTTCAAGGGTCCATTTCCTTTACAATCTGCGAATTTAACAAAGGTTATAATACTAATGGTTTTGGAATTAAAAAAAAAAAAACTTAAATGTCGCATACAATCCCAGATTTTTAAAAAAGGAAATGAATCATTGTATGTCCTTATGAACAAAAGGAGAGGAAGAAACAGGAAGAGGGAGGAACTGCCATTTATTCATAAGGTGGCAGTCCTTTACAGGAGGAGGGCGGCGCTCCAGCTCTGAGAAACGGGACTGAAGAGGAAATAGCAGTGGGTTGAATACTCGGCCCCAGCCGCTCTGGAAAAGTATGGAACTGTAGGGTGTGGCCTTGCTGAGTCAGGTCGCTAGAACCCTTGTTTTGCCCTCATTCCTCCATTTTGGAGTGGAAATGTTTAGTCTGTGCCATTGCTTATTGGAACAATGTAACTTGGTTTTCTTGTATAGGTGTCATGGTTAAGAGATCACGAATCTAGCCGGGCAGTGATGGCACACGCCTTTAATCCCAGCACTTGGGAGGCAGAGGCAAGCAGATTTCTTTCTTTTCTTATTTTTTTCTCCCCCCCCTGCCCCCAGACAGGGTTTCTCTGTGTAGCCCTGGCTATCCTGGAACTCACTCTGTAGACCAGGCTGGCCTCAAACTTAGAAATCTGCCTGCCAAAACAAAACAAAACAAAACAAACAAACAAATAAATAAATATAAGGAAAAAAACCCGGGCAGTGGTGGCGCACGTCTTTAATCCCAGTGCTTGGGAGGTAGAGGCAGGAGGATTTCTGTATTTGAGGCCAGCCTGGTCTACAGAGTGAGTTCCAGGACAGCCAGAGCTACACAGAGAAACCCTGTCTCAGAAAGAAAGAGATAAAGGAAGAAAGGAAGGAAGGAAGGAAGGAAGGAAGGAAGGAAGGAAGAAAGAAAGAAAGAAAGAAAGAAAAAAGAGAGATCATGAATCTTAGAAGAGAATTCTAAGCCCTCAGACAGTGTGACGTGTCTTAGAGTCTCTACTGCTGCAGTGAAACACCATAACGAAAGCACGGTGGGGAGGGGTTTATCCGGCTCACACCTTGACATCACTAGTCATCAGTTCCTTAACGGAGCTTCTCTCCTCTCAGCTGACTGTAGCTTGTGTCAAGCTGACAGAACACTATCCAGCAGAAACTGTAAAGATCCTAGAGACTTTAGAAATTGGAGTGAATGCTGGTATGAGCTACAAGTTTATGGGGCAGGGATAACAGGTTATGTCTTAAGAGTATGATCTTCGGGTGCACATTGTGGGTTGACTTTGTAATTGTCTGTATTATAAAGTTGACAGGATCTAGACTCATCAAAGAAATAGCTATTTGGGCATTCCTGTAAAGGATTATCCAAATTCAGTTAAGTTGGGCGATTCATACAAAACATAGGTTGTACCATTCTATGGGCTAGGAACCCAAGCTGAATAGAAAAGAAAACACGAGCTGAGCAGACATATCTGCATCCTGTCGGTGCACAGTAAGAACATGTGGCAGTCGCCTCAGACTTCCGCTGTCATAACCTACCCACCATGGTGTATTAGACACCTGAACTGTGAGCCCTAATAAACCTTTCTGTGATTAGCTTTTGTTACAGCAAGGAGATGAGTAATGTATCTTCACACAAACAGTGTCTTATTAACTACCGTTTCTATCTTGCTTTTCCAACAGTACGCAAGGCAGAATTAAAGTTCGGCCCTTGTGTCATTCTTTCCTGTGTATTGACCAGCTTTCTTTACATAGACATTTGTTTTCATATTTTTACATTTACTTTTGCAAATACTGCAATGAAAGATGCATGTTTCAAATATGCAGAAGAACTTTTAAAGGAATCCATCAGTACAATCAGAATTGCAGTTACACAAACCTGTGCTTCTGTAAACAGTTCCTTCCACTCTTCCCACTGTGGCTGTGGTGGTTCTGTCTGTGGTCTGCTCAGCCAGATTGAGGATGTGAGTCCCTTTGTCCCTTTCCTATGTGACTCCACAGTAGGGATGGCTACAAGAAAAATCTGTGCAAGATTGAAAAGGCAAGGGCAGCCGCACAGTGTGGTTGTGGGCACAGCAGCAGCGCCCAGACATTGAGCTCACTCTCTTTGTTGGTGTAGACGAAGCGGTCGTGGCTACTCACTTTCTCCAAATCTTCTATTCTTGTCCTTCAGGTTTCTGGCAACTGGACCATCATGTTTGGTTCTTCAGGTATAACAACATCACTTTTTTGTTACTGTTGTTGTTGTTGTTGTTTTGTTTTTGTTTTTTTTTGAGACAGGGTTTGTCTGTGTAATCTTGGCTGTCCTGGAACTCACTTTGTAGACCAGGCTGGCCTCGAACTCAGAAATCCGCCTGCATCTGCCTTCCAAGTGCTGGGATTAAATAAAGGTGTGCACCATCAATGGCCGGCTAACATCACTTTCTTATAGGTCATGTGAGTCAAGACTGCAGATCATGGGAAAGGTTCATGTCCTGGTAGGTTCTTATTCTCCCAGTCACATCTAGCTTACGGACTACCAACATGCCCACAGTTCTTACATGTAACTGGATGTTTTTGTGTGTCAACTTGACACAGGCTGGAGTTATCACAGAGAAAGGAGCTTCAGTTGGGGAAGTGCCTCCATGAGATCCAGCTGTGGGGCATTTTCTCAGTTGGTGATCTAGTGGGGAGGGCCCCTTGTGGGTGGYGCCATCYCTGGRCTGGTRKTCTTGGGTTCTATAAGAAAGCARGCTGAGCAAGCCAGKGGAAGCAAGCCAGTRAGRAACATCCYWCCATGGCCTCTGCATCAGCTCCTGCTTCCTGACCTGCTTGAGYTCCAGTCCTGACTTCCTTTGGTGATAAACAGCAGTGTGGAAGTGTAAGCGGAATAAACCCTTTCCTCCCCATCTTGCTTCTTGGTCATGATGTTTGTGTAGGAATAGAGGCCCTGACTAAGACACTACTCGAGACAAGACGCAAGCACAGCGGCCTCTCCCTCAGCTATCATGGCTGTGAGGCCTGCTTCCCATAGGCCCTGCTCTTCTCCATCAGTGGCTTGGCTTCACTGTCGAACTGAAATTAGTACAATATACCCTCAGACTCTGCCAAAATGTTCAACTTTTATTTGACTATATAATATGTGGAAATGTATATTTTAAGGTTTTGAATTTTGTTATTAATTATCATTAATTGTATATATTGCTTATTTTTTCATTTGGGGTTTGGCTTTGTTCTCATGAATTTATAACAGATTCTGATACATTCRAAGAATTCCCTTTTTCTTATGTGTTTAGGCAACGATGGCCACTGATGTCAGTGAAGCCATTATGTAGGAGTTTTTTCCCTTTCAGTAACAAACCTATTGATGACAGCAAGGGGTCCTTGAAGCAAATATCTAGGAGCTACAGCTGTTTGCATTCTGATGTTGGTTTTGTTTGGGGGGGGTGTCCTTGATTTGGATTTTTTGTTTTGTTTTGTTTTGTTTTTTTGCTTTTCTGGTTTCAAAAGCCCCCAATTTTCTTGTGTCTATCTCTGTAAGCTATCAGATGGGAGAAATGGACAGAGAATCAGTTGTGATTAAAGACAGTAAACTGAGATAACTTCTTAAATATGCTAAAGGAACATTTTAAAGGAGTCAAAGGTAACATCATAATCAATGATGAAAGACTGAACACTGTATGATCACAGATGCCTGCTTTTACTCTTTTTATTCCCCACTGTGTTGGAAGTTAGAGCCCAGGCAATTAGGCAGAGAGAGTGAGGGTAATAGAAGGAAGGCAGTTAAGACATTTCCTGTTCACATTTCCAGTTCTAGCCTTGTGTGATTCATTACAGAATCTACATGCAAAAAGGATTGTGTTCTTATACTACCGTCTTAGTGCCTCCATTCCTGTGAACAGACACCATGAACAAGGCAACTCTTATAAAGGAAAATAAGACCGTTTCGGAGGTTTAGTCCATTATCATCATGGTGGGAAGCGTGGCAGTGTGTACACAGAGATGTTGATGAAAGAGCCGAGAGTTCTATGTCTTGCTCAGATGGCAGACAGAAGGAAACTGTGTTCTGCAGGCAGCCAGGAGGAGGGTCTCCTCCCCATTGGGTGGAGCTTGAGCACTAGGAGACCTCAAAGCTGGCCAACATRGTGACACTTCCTCCAACAAGGTCACCGATAGTCCAACAAGGCCATACCTCTTAATAGGGCCACTTCCCTTGGGCCAAGCATATTCAATCCACCAAAACTACTAATAAATAATCCCAAAGAAAACTAAATCAATTTCACCTCTGATAGTATCACAAAGGAAAAATGCTTAGGAGTAAATGTACTATCCCATGTAGTAAAGGATTCACACACTGAAAAATACGAAATATTATTGTTAAGACATATTCAGATTGGAAGACCGTACGGCTAGGGCACAGTCCAAACCTATCTTCAGATTCAATGCCGTCTCTTCCCAAATCCCAAAAATGTCTTGGCAGAAATACAAAGATTCTTTACAAGCTGCAAATGGTAGTCAGACACACCTGTTATCAGAACTACTTGGGAGACTGAGGAAGAGAATTGCTAGTTCAGGGTTTGCCTGTCTGGCAGTTTAGTGAAGACTTCTCTCAAAACAGAAATAACAGAGAAGGAATGGTTTGAACCAACTGTTGTAGCTCAGAGGTGGAGCAACAAAAACTAGACTACATCTTACGCCATCTTACTGCTAAAATGCCAAAGCAGATATACATCATCTCTTGCTTCCTATGATGTAATGTATACACAAACATCTGGGGGTGTATGTCCTGACTTCGGGTCCTGGATGGAGCCCAGGATTCTGACAAATCATCCGCAGACATCTTTGCTTCATCTCCTGCCATTCTTCTCCTATGCTTTCCCACCAAGCTGCAGCCTCTCTGTCTGTGTGCTTTGAGCATGCTCTTAGCCTCAGAGCTGGGGAACTCTGTCCGCATTCCTCTGTCCCCCTCAATTATGGTATGGAGATGAAATATCTGTCACTGGCTCATGTTATGGCCTTCAGCTGCTAGGAGTATTGGGAAAATTCTGGAAACTCACTGAAATGGAACCTAGTGTAGGAATTGTGTCACTGAGGATGGGTCCTTGTGCATACCTTGTCCCCCTCTTTCCATTTGTCGATTGTATCTGATGACAGGTGAACAGTTCTCCACACAGCCTTTGCCACCATGCTGTTCTGCCTTGCAGCAGTCTTAGAAACAAGGAGTCAAGTAATCATCTACAGATGCACTCTCTGAAGCTGTGAGCCAAAACAAAACTCTTCCCTTAAATTCCCTCTGCTGGGCTTCTGTCACAGTGGCAAGTACCCAGTATGCAGCCCATGCACACAACTTGCTAGTTGCTGCATATGTTCGCCTTATACATGGGTTACATGTGTGAGAGAGCACTCACATTTCCCCAACCTAATACTACCCAGCTAACGTGCTCGTAAACTACGTTTGTATAGGCTTGCTGACCGACTAGAATTGTGACATTTCTGTCATTTTATTTGCTGGTATTATGGCCAGTGCCTGGAATAGTGCCAAGTACACAGGAGGAATTTAGTAAGACCTGAGTGAATATTATCAATCCATTCATGTAAAGCTCAAAATTCCAAAATCCGATGCCAGTCCTTCCAGTCTTATTAATTAAAACATAATGTAGCTGGGTATGGGTGGGCCTCAGAGTTTAAAGTCATCTTGGTCTACAGGTCAGTGCCAGCACAATCATAGCTGCATTGTGAGTCATACTGTCTCAAAACAAAGAACAACAAAAATATAAGTACTTACTAAGATTTGTTTCCTCATTATAGCACAAGACTGGATTTGTTAAAAAAAATTGAGAAAAACAATGGAAAGAAGGTCTTGTTTTTACAAGTTCTCCAAATGAGTGATGGATGTGATAGTTAAGTTTGATTGCCATCTTAACTGGATCAAGAAATACCTAGTAAGCAGTTTTCTCAGAGTATCTGAGGAAGTGTCCAGAGACGATTCCATAGGAGCTGAAGTGTCCTTTCTTCCTGTGAGTGGCACCACCCACTGGACTGCGAATCTGCATGGAACCAAGCAGAAGGCGGCAGAGCCTGCCGTCATATGTCGGGGCCGTTTGTGAGCAAGAGCTTCCGCTGCCTTTGTCCATGGACTCACACCCACCTCCAGCTTCAATGGAGGACTGACACCTGCAGGGCCCTCCGAATCTTAGTCTCGGACCAGGACTGTACCACTGGTCCTCCGCTCCTTTCAGATGGATTTACTTTATGCATGTTTTTCTCGAATGGCTGTTTATGAACTACAGCCATGCCTGGTGCTAATGGAGGGCATAAGGCATAAAATGCCCTACGATTAGTTACGTTGGCTGTCGGCGCTGGGAGCCCAGCTTTGGTCCTTTCTAAGAGCAGTAAGCTGTTACACTTAACAGCTAAGTCGGATCTCCAGACCCTGCTGCCCCTCCCCTCCCCTCCCCTCCGAGGCTTCCGTCTCATACTGAACGAGGCTGGCTGTCTGACTCTGCAACATGCAGATGGCCACGGTGGCCATACAGCTTCCACTCACATAACGCATAGTTTTGTTCTAGGAAATCCTCAGTAATATTTTCAGTTCGGTGAATTACAGTTCTTGTCTTTGAGCTGTGTATAAACACAGGCATGATTGTGCATGTAAGGTTTCTTACACTGCAGAGCAATGCAGGGACAATTGAAGGTCAACGAATTTAGGCATGGTTCTTGAATTTTGATGACTACTGTTTTCACTATGCCAGTTTCAACTGACATATTTTGTTGCAAAGATCCACTTGTGCGGTATACAGTGAGGATACAGGAAAGGGTTGTGCTTTAGTGCGGCGTCCAGAACCGGGAACAGCAGCATCACTTCACCTCTTAGCAATAAGCAGACCCAGAAATGACAGCACAAGCCTTTTTCCAATCCGTTCTTTTTAAAAGATTGATTTTCTTTCTAAGTGCATTTTCTTTCTATGTGCCACGTGTGCGGTGCCCCTGGAGTCCACAGGAGGGTATGGGAACCTCTGGAGCTGGAGTTGTGAACCTCCAATGCTGACGCTGAACCTGGGACCTCTGCAAGAGCAGCCCAGGCTACTAACCACTGAGCCACCTCTCCTGCCCTGCCATCGGTATCTTAACATTGGTGTTTGTAACAATAGCCGGTCATGTTATTTTCTATCTGTCTATCTTTTTTTGGTGTTGTATTTTGTTTTGTTTTGTTTTTTCGAGACAGGGTTTCTCTGTGTAGCCCTGGCTGTCCTGGAACTCACTCTGTAGACCAGGCTGGTCTCGAACTCAGAAATCCGCCTGCCTCTGCCTCCCAAGTGCTGGAATTAAAGGGG
>BDUI01014182.1:24813-35588 GCA_002335545.1 Apodemus speciosus | reverse complement strand
TCTCTCTCTCTCTCTCTCTCTCTCTCTCTCTCTCTCTCTCTCTCTCTGTGTGTGTGTGTGTGTGTGTGTGTGTGTGCGTGTGTGTTTCTGGTTTCTCAAGCTGTAATCTTATTTGAAACAAGGTGGATGTTCCCTCCAAAATCTGGCGTCTGCTTTGGCATGTGGCTAGAAATCAAAGACTGCTTGGGACCTTGTCTCAAATATCTATTCTCCAGCTATCTCATTTCAGAGCTGGGCCGGGATCTTGTTTCTGCTCTGCAGACCCTTCCATATCTTGTCAGGCTCCACCACACCCATCAGCACCTAAATCCTCTGGCCTACCCTCTGGGCTTACTGGAGGAGGAGGAGGAGGAGGAGGAAATGGTGTTTTAGTTGTACTTCCTATAGCTGTGATAAAACAGCATGCCCAAAGCAACTTGGGGAGGAAAAGGTGTGCTTATCTCACACTTCCATATCACTGTTCATCATCAAAGGAAGTCAGGACAGAGACTCAAGTAGGAACCTGTGGGCAGGAGCTGTTGCAGAAGCTGTGGAGGAGTGCTGCTTACTAGCTTGTTTCTCGTGACTTGCTCTGCCTGCTTTCTCATAGAACACAGTACCAATAGCCTAGGGATAGCACCACCCACAGTGGGCTGGGCCCTGCCCTGTCAATTTCTAAATAAGAAAATGTCCTGCAGATAAATGCATAGCTTCCTCCTCTCTGATAACTCTAGGTTGTGTCAATGTGACATAAAATTAGCCCATTCGGATGGGAACCTTTCTTCCCTTTCCTGACCCTTAACTGCTTCATCCCGACTACACCCTGACCTCACCTCTTCAGTCTAATGAGCAGCACTGGCCCATAAAGCATTGTTGCCTCTTGTCAGTTACTTTTAAGTCTTTGCATATTAAAAAAAAAAAAAAGTCCCTTCCTCAGATACCTCCAATACTTCCAGACCCCTCCTCTACCTCACCCAATGGACTCAGCATGTAGTCTGTCACCAGGTACTGATTTCACTTTGGAAACAGATTTTTTCCCAAGTACCAGACTGCTAAACCTGGAAGAATTCCAGGTCCAGCTCAAAGCATGATTTCATGCTGTATATAAATTTTCTAAACATTTGTCTTTAAAACTACAACCTCAGCATCCACATATGTTCCACAGGAAGGGAAGGGAACCCTTTGTCTTTCTGTGGGCTATAGCTACTGATGGGGGAATTAACAAGCCTGGACAACCTGGCCTGTGCTAATGGCAGGCTCCCTGCCTCTGATGGTTAATCAGTGTCCAACACTGTAGATGAGGCAGTATTCTGACCTAGTGTTGAGAGGGGAGGAGTCAGAAGAGGGGAGAGCCTAGGAACTCAATACATTGTAAGGGCAAGGACCTTGGTTGGGAAAGCTTGTAGTATTGATTGCTCACAGGGACCTACATGGCAAATCTTGACTGTTCCTAAAGAAAAGAAGTCACAGACTCAGGGCCCTTCTGCCTCCTGGTGTGTAAATCAGAGACCTGGAAGCAAATTCATAATTTCTGGTATTCTGGATCTTGTGGACACTTTGCATTTAGGATGGAAGTTGCAGACCCAGGGGGAGGCAGTGCCTGCCCAGGGCAGGGAAATATTGAGAAGTTCCAGGCAGAGCATGTGAGTTTGGAGCTGGTTCATAACATACGCAGGCTCTGTTCTCTTTCCAAATAAATAGCAAGACTGGGAATGGCAATTTACCTCCGGACATTAACAGAATGGTGATAGAAATAAAAGACGGTGAATTCACCCACAGCTCCAGCCCAGTCTGTGACTGGAGTTGATTACTTCGCCTGTAGGCTTTTATGTTTGTTCTTCCCCATCCAGTAACTTTTTTTCATGAACTATGTGTGCATCTTCTAAGGGCCAGGTAAAAGCTTTGCTTTCCAACTTCCCTTGAACACACCTGCCTTTCTCACCAAAATTATTCATTATCTAGGGGTCCCACAGTGCTCGGAATCATCATCAGAAACATAGCTGACCCTCACTCTGCTATAGTGGGGCTATGCAATGCTAAATACTACACATGGATTAACTCATTCAGGCTTCAAAAGAAGTCCATGGGGAAGATCATGTCAATAACTCCGGCTGTAATTTTGATGAAGTTTGTCCCACAAAGATTTCCATGCTGGTCTCTCCTATGACAATGTTAACAAGAGGTCATGAGACCTCAAGGAGGTGAAACCTACTTAGAAGGTACATAGGTATTGAGAGCATGCTGTCCAATGGAATCAGCCTCGTTCTTCTTGGACTCAGCTGGGTGTCTCCAGAAAGTTGTTTTAAGACTAACCTAGTTGATTACCAGTGTCTTGGGCTTCCTATATCCCCATGGTATCCCCCCAGCCCTGCCCCAAGCACATACTGCCACCACGGTTACTGTAGTGCTCCTGAACAACCAAACTAGCCAAAGAAAATTCTTCACAAAACTATACAAGCTTGGATATTTCATTGCAGCAACATGAATGGAGGAGAACTCTCTACCCCCCAGCTAAACTGAAGGAAACAGAATTATTGGCCCTCCTTCTTTTTCCTATTGTATCTCACACTGGCAGCCTAAACACTTTTTGACTAGACCCAGAGTGTAAGCCTCTGTCCTTATCCATTGCCACGCACAAGTGGCAATGCAAAGGTTAGCTRGTCTAGACTGGTCATGACCAAAACAAGCCTGGTGAGGAAAAAACTTATTTGGCTGACTGGTTGCAATCCATCCATCATTAAGAAAAGCCAAGGTAGGAACTTAGAGGCAGGAATCTGGAGTCAAGAATTAAAGCACAGACTGTATCCATTCCTCTGTTGAAGGACATCTGTGTTCTTTCCAGCTTCTGGTTATTATAAATAAGGCTGCTATGAACATAGTGGAGCACGTGCCCTTATTGCATGTTGGAGCATCTTCTGGGTATATCCCCAGGAGTGGTATAGCTGGGTCCTCAGGTAGTACTATGTCTAATTTTCTGAGGACGCGCCAAACTGATTGCCAGAGTGGTTTTACTAGCTTGCAATCCCACAAACAATGGAGAAGTGTTTCTCTTTTCCCACATCCTCTCCAGCATCTGCTGACCCCTGAATTTTTCCATCTTAGCCATTCTGACCAGTGTGAGGTGGAATCTCAGTATTGTTTTGATTTGCATTTCCCTGATAACTAAGGATGTTGAACATTTCTTTAGGTTGAGAATTCCCTGTTTAGCTCTGTACCCCATTTTTAAATAGGGTTATTTGACTCTCTGGAGTCTAAGTGCTACTTACTGGTTTGATCCCCTTGGCTTGGTCAACCTGCTTTCTTATACAGCTGAGGGCCACCTGCTGAGGTGTGTCACCACTCACAGTGAGCTGAGCCCTCCCCCATCAATCATTAATCAAGAAAATGCCCTACAGGCAGTTTGAAGGAGGGAGTCATTTTTTCCATTGAGGTTCCTTGGTCCCAGATATCTCTAGCTTGTGACAATTTGACAAAAGAAGCAAGCAGGACACCATTATTAGAGAAAAACCTTAATGATTGATTATTCTAAGAATCTCTTTACTCCCAAAACTTTCCAAGAGAACACTTCAAAACCACGATATACTCTTATGAAAAGTTTTGTCTTGCTTTTGTAACAACGTTAGGATTATTAAATTCAATTCTTGGACACCTTGGAGATGTATTTTAAGTTGTTCTTTTTGAAAAGGGAAAGTAAGTGTATAGCCAACAGTTGGTAGTGCTTCCAAGATGATATTATTATCAATTATTATCAATTATTAGCCTCAACCTTCTGCATGAAGGGAGAACAGCAGCCACCCATACATGCAGAACAACAACCAGCACCTAGCTGACCTTTAACAGATTTCTACTTTTTTTCAGCCATGCCAGCTTGCTCATCTCCAGAGGCATATGAGGGCTGTACAGCTTCATGATTGTGAGACCTGTAAAGCCACACAAGGACCCTGTGTATGACGTTATGCTCTACTGTTGCCATCTTCAAATTCTTAAAATTCTTAAACAACCCAGTGCCCCTTCCATTTTGTACTCGACACCAGAAACAAGGATGGGGTTATCTGGAACCTCCAATTGCATAGATTGGTTTGGTCTTATTGCTCCTCTGTTTTGACTCTGTCATCATAAGGAACCCCCAAGTCTAAGATCTTAAGACCAGGATAAAGCATGCCCTTTAGTCAAATAGATCAGATGATACCTTTGTGAAAATCAAGTCCCACTATGACGAGCTGAGAGCAGAACTCCTGGATAAATCTCATTTCCCTCTCTCAGGCTATGCCCTTCTCTTTAGGAATAGAAGGGTATTGATTATAATGTTACCAGTGGGCTTAAGCCAGCTAATGAAAGCGGCTATCCTTCAGTTGGACTGTCCTGTCTCCCACACTCACGTGTTACATCCTGTAAGTTTCTATTCCAGAATCATCTTACACATAAAAGAAACCACTTTTAGTGAATACCCATTTCACCCCATGGATAACTTAGAACAGCCTTGTAGCTATTTTAATAAAGACAAGTCACAAAAGAGTCTCTTGGACTATTTAGTCTTTGCAAATAAAACAATTAACCTAGGGCCTTATAATAAAAATCAGGGCACTCTAAGACCAGTGCAAAGCATGAGGTCACAGACCATAGGGCTAAGCTCACTGCCACTCTACCTTCGTTCCTAACAGAAACACTAAGAAAAGGGTAGATTAAAACAAAAATGTATGGAGCTGTGAAAGTACTGACTTTTTTACCCTATGAGATAAGAGAGACTAAGACCTCTATAAAGGTAAACTAATAGGAAACTGTAAATGAGTTGTGTTGCCACATAGATCCATCTGAAAAGGTTTTATTAAACATGCCTCCAAAGTATATTACATTTTCTATTATACTAGGTGGAACTAAAATGGGGGAGGGAGTTTATAGAGGAACTGCTGAATACAATTTTATTAGCATGCTTGTTCCCTTGATTGCAATAAGCAGAGAAATAAGACTTATTGGTTTGGTTATTTGAAACATGAACACTTCCTCACACAACCCCACTCCATGGAGTGGGGTGAAAGTTCCTTTCTGCAGCTGGGAGAGAACTTGAAAATGGTCCTGCTTTCTATGAAACGATGCTACTGTGAAGAAGGAAAATTCTAATTGAATTGGGATATTGTTCAAAGCATTAAGAAACACATGCAGCTTTGAAATGAGTCACAATCCAAAGAGAGATAAGACACACAAGGATGCCAAGGTAACTTGGAAATGCAACATGGGAAGGGGTAGACGAAAACAGACACATTCTTTTATGTTTCATGCCTTAAGGGGAGACATCTAAAGCAGGTATTGATTTAACATGCTAGGAAATTAGTTATGATACCAATACCATACAGCTAACCACATGTGAGAGTGAAGGTAGATTGTATCATGGAATACAGGAGTCTTCCTGTGCAAATCCCATTAGGACCAAGAGGGAGTTATTCATACATCCAAATCCCTGTCGGTCCTTCGCCTCTCTAACCCCAGACACAGACACCCTTGTTCTGAATGATCCGTGTATTTATCTATTTCACATAAATCAAAAATTTAATAAAAATAATCCACTAACATGGCCACTCAAGGCATGAATCATGAAGGCTATATGTATAAATCACGTAAGCCCTCAAAAGCATTTATGATACAGGTCCTTTCATGCAGCCGCCCCTATGTTTGGGAAAGTTAAATCACAGAGGGAAGGAAAAATGCAGTAAATAAAACTGAAAATCAGTGCTTTGCCAAACTAATGAACAAAATGTCTAGATGCTGCTGGCTTGAATGGATCGCTTAGAAATTTTAGCCAGGAATAAGACTTTTCAAGGGTCTACTACATTCAGCAAGGCAACTAGGTATGACTGTAGCCCATGATTCCTTTAAGAAATGTTTCTAAGAAAAAGAAATTCTAATAAGAAAAAAAAAGCAGATAATGGAGTCAGAAGAACAAAAACAAGAGAGGAGGTGAGAAGTAGTCACTGAATGCCATTGGTGTGTTCTGTAGAACGCTTACTGTTTCTGATCTCACTAGTTCCACATGTTCCTTTCTAAAAGTAGGGTATCTTCTGAGTAATTGTCTTTAATTATCTCACTCTCTCGGTTGGAAAGAAAACTGATTATCCTATGATAGTAGTCCTTAATGATAAGCTATAAGTTCTGAGAGGGTCTCCTAATCTTCTCTGCCCTCCTGCATTGCTAATGACCTGAGTAGCTTCTATGATGAATATAGTTCTCCCACTGGGTAAGAGAAGGCGCTTGACATCTGTCATCAGCTTCAACAGCACAAGTGCGTGTGCTCATCTGGGCTGCACTTGGCCTTTGACCCTTCATGCCCAAAGCATCTAGTGCAGTGCTTCTCAACCTTCCTAATGCTGTGACCCTTCAATGCAGTTCCTCGTGTTGTGGTGACCCCCAATCATAAGATTGTTTTCATTGCTATGTCATAGTTATAGTGTTGCTACTGTTATGGATCGTAATGTAAATATCTGGTATGTGACCACTATGGGCTCACAGCCCACAGGTTGAGAAACATTGAAGTAATTTTTGAACTGATCTTGTTCTTACATTTGTTTATTTTATGTCTCCCTCTGTACTGGGAAGATTCCTGTACACAAGGACTTTGTCTAAATTGTATTATTATAGTGTCTAACATTTTCATTATCATAGGCTATATATATGTATATGTGTATGTGTATGTGCATGTGCATGTGCATGTGCATGTGCATRTGCATRTGYATATGTATATGTATATGTATATGTATATGTATATGTATATATTGCATAACTAGTGGTGGTGACAATGATGACAGTTAGACAGTAAATACAATGCATCAAGGCCTTGCTGGATGCATGTAGTTTAACAAACAGAAGTAGTTTGGTGTAGTACATAGACTCAGACATTACCATCGTTAGAGAGTGGTTCTACATGACCCTTGTTCAATGACAKATCAGCCCAGTAGTGTTAGAGTGAATAGGAAGGGTCATTTTCATTCTCGAAAGCCCTGTGTCCTCGGGGAAACTTGCTGATGAGGCTACATCACACTCAAYTCCTCCATGTGCTCACYGGCACTGTTTGAGGGTTAAACCAAAGACAAGCATGCTCAAGAAAGAAAAGGAAGTAACAACAGAAACTGGTGTTATATTCCTTAGCTATTAATGTAAGGACTCTGATCTTGTGCCTCTCCTTGTGGTGAGCGAATTTTAGGGATATTGGAAGGAATATAACAAATTGGGGAGATCGGCGATGGGTCTGCATTATGGGTTTGGAATAATCCATGAAGCCCAAGGCTGCTGGCTGCCAGGTCAGGAAAGACCGCTCAGTCTGCCTCATCTTACCTGGTTTCCAGAGTGTGCTGAAGACCTTTGCATGGAAACAAGCATCTACATCTGGCCTCATCAGAGAAAGCAGGGGCCTCATATGGGGGTCTGTGCAAATGTTGCACCTGCCCTCCTATGTCCTCAGGCACTGCTTCTAGTTCCTGAGGCCTCAGTTTACCCACCTGTACATATTTCCTGAAGTACTTCAAAGAAGAGTAGGGAGACTTAATTAATGTTTGTCAAGCACATCTTATATAAAAGGAATCATGTGCAGTAAGTTCAAAGTAGTCTTGGCCCTGTTGTTTCTTTCATGTGTGCTCAGAAGATTTTTCAGCCTTGATAAGAATTTGAAAAAAGAAAAAAAAAGAATGAAAAGAAAACCACCATTTGCTGGTGTGTTTGGACCTGGATCTTCTCACAACAGTACTGTCTGCACTCTCTTTGACTATTACAGAAAATTGAATAAGAATCAAATATTTGGTTAGTTTGGTAAATAACAGCATYGATTCTCTAGGTGGTCAGGGTTTGAAATGTGAGAACTTTCTATTATTCCTTACCCTGTATCACATCTACACACTCACATGCTCACACACATGCTCACACACTCATAGGTTCACACACATGCTCACACACTCACACACTCACACACTCACAGGTTCACACACACACACACATGCCCACACACTCACACACTTACACACTCACAGGCTTATGCATGTTCACATATACACACACCTGTACAAGCATGCATACCCATGCACATAAACACACACACACACACACACACACACACACACACACACACCAGTGTCTCACAAGGACATTTACTTCTGCTTCCAGTTTTCCCTTGTCTCCTTTCTTGGGGTCTTTCTGCTATAACCTTATTCAGATCCTTCCTGCTTCCTCCACTCTGACAAATTTCAGTCAGGTGACTTCACCCCCGAACAATAAAGGAAATCTTCAACACATTTTTATATTCTTGTATTTCTCTCATATTCAAGTCCCTTACAGGAGTCTCATTGCTTCAGTGTAAAATCCAAAACTATGAGAAAACATTCAAAGTCCTTCATAATGAAGTCCCCTTCTATATCCCCAGCTCTTCCCACAAATACAATTGGTTTTAAGTAATCAGTGTATCAGTGCTCTGGCTGTGAACATGATGAATGAGTCTTCACCCATCATCTAAACCGTCTAAATCTTGGRGTTTGTCTACTTTATAAAGACAACCTTCTCTGGCCCATATATACCCACTTTTTCTAAGCTATGCACACCCATGTGCTATCTGACTGGAGAATAACCTTTTTTTTTTTTAATCTAACACACAAGTCTATGAATGAACAGTAGTATTCTCTGTGTCCCCAGTGATCCCACAAGATGGAGGGTGCTCACTACACATTTAGAATGCAGAGACAAAGAAGGGAGATGAGTTCACAAATGTTTAAAATGTTTCAGAAGCATCCTCTTTTCTGAACTCACCAACCAAGCAAAACCTGGAAGAAACTGGTTTCTTTAAGGCTGGACAATTCCCAAACAATTGAGATGGAATAGGACATGGAACATTCTGATTATCTTAACTGAAAACTCTTAAGATATAAATTCTAGGAGAACATTTTCATGTTTCACTTACAATCCACAAAGAGGACAGAATAAGCCATCGGGTTAGGCAGATCAAGAAAAAAGTAGACATTGATTCATCTTAATCTTCAAAASAATTTCTGGGTATGGACAATCAACTGAGGAAAGAAGAGAGCTAAAGCATGGGTGGCAGCTGTGTCACTGGTCTGCAGTCCCCCAGGACTAATGTTACTACCTGGGAAGCTCATGGTTTTACAGGTCAAGGGTTCCATTAGGAAAAGARAAAAAAAAACAACCCAAAACATCAAAACCTCCTGCTAAGTAGGGCTACCAATACTAGGCAAATAGCTTCCAGTTGATACTGAACATAAAACTTGGAAAACACAGACCTACTATTCACCCAAGGTCAGTGGAGATGGCAACTGCAACAAATAACCAGTCTGTGTCACCCTACATAGTCCAGACATCTTGCTSGRAGAACTGTGCTTGGGAGCAAGTGTCTACATTTGGCCATTCAAAATCTACCTGTTTCTCTTTGAGGGTTTTCTTTTAYTTGCACCTTAAACAATTTCATAAAAAATTATTATTAAGTRATAGTTATGCTTCCATGTACCACTGTTTCTTATGAATAGCCAGAATAATAAAAAGATACAAAAAGCATGGGACAGGGGGAAAAGCACGTCCTCCATCTTTCTTTTCAGGCTTAGTTTCTTCTAATCCCGTTTCTTGAGTTGCTGATTATTTTTCTGAGTTAGTTTATTGTTCTTTAGGTTTTTTTTTTTTTTTTTTAGTTTCCTCAGAAAAAGACACTTCTAGACCACCACCTCCAACGTTTTTTTTTTCAAGATCGCTTTCCGTGGAGATTGTTCTGAGGATGAATGAAGCTCCACCAAATGTCAGAATCCTTCTAAGATAACTACTGACAAACCTACAGTCWTCTGTTTCCTCTTGTGACTTCCTTCCTCTCCCCTGATTACCATCAGGTTCTGTGTTCTGAGAAGACAAGTAATGGTGGAAGAAGGATCAAGTTGTGGGTAACCAATGACGGCCAGTCTGAAGGGCACAAGTCTTTGCTTTAGTCATTTCACTAGAAAGCATGTGGGATTATACAGTTCATGGGCATCATCTCACCCATAAGGGAAGGAATCTTGAAAGAGGAAGAGAATCCTGTTTACCATCCTTAGGACCATCATAGTACATCATAGTATTGTACCCAGGAAAGTCAGTCTGGCTGAAGCTCCCACTGGTGACCCTTCATGAGGGGTCCTTTCTGCCTGCTTCTGACAGGATATTCAAACACATACTTACCACATAATTGATGATCTGGATTCTTATTATTTAGTTTAAACCTGTCAAAGAAAATGTAAACATGTACYRAAAGTAGGAATTCTGACATCACTGACTTGAGCCGTGGGAGACACTAGAGAACAGCCTCCTGCCTTAGCATTTTGACTTGGGTTTCTGCTTCTTTTTTAAATAGAGATGCCAAGATAGTGGTTGTCTTTAGCCTTTAATCATTAATAGTAGCAATTGTCCTTTTCGAACAAGAATTATTTAACCAAATCTTAGGATTCCCATGGGCAAAAACTGAGTATTGTTAAACAGAATCCAGGTCATTTCTAAAGATGATGAGCTCCTTAACTGACTTGTGTCCCAGTGTAGCTGGTCAGTTAAAAGTTGTCCCACTACAAGTCTTAAGCACAAAGATGACCAGTTCAAAATAGTGCATTGCCTGTTCAGCCTCCATATGAACCAAAAATATGAGAAAACTCTACAAGCCCAAAATATACTCCTACTCTTTTGAATTTGAAGATTGCATATTACATTAAAACTTGGCTGTGAATTATATTGGCAAAGTGAGGCTTCTTCTCATATATTGTCTATGGAAGCACTCCTAGAAATCCAATGCTATAGAA
>BDUI01014178.1:27266-37583 GCA_002335545.1 Apodemus speciosus | reverse complement strand
TGAATAAACTCTGAAAAAATGCAAGGAAGCCAAATATTTGAAACCTACTTTCTATACTTATAAAATATAGCTTCTAATTTCTAGGAAAACCACAGCTTTTATAATGACTAGGAGAGGTATTAAAGAGGAAAGAGTAATTTTGTGTATTTGTGTCATATAMAAAATCTTAGGAAAAGAGTTTATGTACTTGTTAAGGATGCATAGTCAAGCACATCATTTGATGGCAAACCTTTATAAATGGAGGATCCCAACTACCATTCCCACGCCCTCCCCAGAGAACATTCTCCCAGATGCTGAGATGCTGAGGGAGGTTGTGCCTTTCTTTAGTTCTGTCTGTGATGCCTGAGGATTAGGATAGCYCCTTTATGCAGCTGTCAATTACATTCCTGAAATGGAATGTCCTATCTTACMRTCTAGTACAGTGCAATGGAAACAAATCAATGTCACTTAGCTTGGCTACAGCAAGGGCCTTAGGAATTACATCCAATACATCTGTCTAGGCAGAAAAAATAATACAAAGACCTATGTCAGAACTCTGAGCTGCATTTTTATGAATGAATCCTCTAAGTATTCATCCCCCTATAAGACACCTCTTAGCATGATCTCCTTCTTCTGCTTCTTTGGTTATGGGCATCATGTGCAAGACACCGTCACGAAAGTAAAAGGACTCTGCTGATAGTTATTGTGCAAAGAAGGCATCACAGTAACAGTGCAAGTGASACTGAAGAAGAAAGTYTACTGAGGCAGAAAGTGAGAGAGATTTTCATAATTAGTTTTGCAGATGTGAAGGCAGATTTTTGCTTTTATATAAAACATTGAAGAACCTTGGGATTGGAGAACTAAAATCTAATTTGAGATAGTCTATGTTAGAAATATAATAGTGATAAGTAATGAAGGCTGATGAAAGAGATGAGAAAAATGAAGGCAGAAAGGAAGCTAATGCATGATGAATGAGTTGGTGCATTGGACTGGACATTTCCTTAGTCATCAGCACTTTGCTTTCCTCTGATTTGGCTGTGATGGTTAGGCAAGGTGCAGGAGCCTTGGTGAATGTCAGAGTATACACATGCATACTGTGTGAAAGTGGGGGCAAAAACGAGTCAATTTGGTGAGCATTAGGTAAGAGRTGCTAGGATTAGAATCAGAAGGAAATAATAGGATTTAAGGTGTTTTTTTTTTAAACATGGATGGGAGTTAGCATCTGACCAAGAAAAAAATTATCACAAAAGCCTCTGAAGGAAAATTTGTCACCTTAAAAGGAAGTTTTTGACTATACCTTGACTTGGGAACTTCTTCATCTGGAATAAAATACTTGAATTAGTCTGAAGTTATAACAATTAAGAGAATACACAATTCTTTTTTTCTCTCCAAGTAGAGATTGCTGAATCATTATTTAGGGAATATTACTCCTCAAGGAAATGAAAACATTTTCATCTTAAAGTACCAAGGTGTTTTAGTTAGGGTTTTATTGCTACAAAAAGACACAATGACCACAACAAGTCTTATAAAGAACAACATTTAACTGGRTCTGGCTAACACTTAAGAAATTTTGTCCATTATTATCAAGGCCAATGGCAATGCGGGCAGACATGGTGCTGGAGGAGCTGAGAGTTCAGGCACCAGGAAATGAACTGGTTTAAGCTTCTGAGACCTCAAAGCCCACCTCTACAGGGACACATTTCCTAGAACAGGGCCACATCTACTCCAACAAAGCCACACCTCCTGTTAGTACCCTTCCCTATGAGCCAAGCAGTCAAACACACAAGTCTATCTATGAGGGGCATTCCTACTCAAACCAYCACAAAAGGAGATTCAAGAACAAAACTTAAAAAGATTTCTATATTTCATTAAGTAAAAGTACATTTTGAAAGTACCGCATTATTAGTTACCACAAATTGTATTATAAATATATTTCAAAATTAAGGGATCATAATTAACTACTACTATTTTTCTGTGGTGTTGGTGCTACAATACTAAGTTTATTTTTTTCTCCTTTTGAGATACAGTATCAGTAGCCTTGACCATGATCAAGGTAATTGAAAGCTTTCTAATGAAAGGCAGTGTTCCAAGCTGGAGAAGACTCTTGCAGTATGAAGATAGATTGTGGACAGCAGATGGACACAGAAATGCTTTCATGGGACAGCTTGACTTTAGGAAAGTTTTATTAGGAAAGAAGGCAAAATGTTCCTGAAGCACCCAATTTCAGCAGTCAAGATGGGATAATGAGAGAGATTATTGTGAAAGGAATTTTTATATGATTTCAAGAGTATGGTATAGGGATGTATAAAGCATCCTGGGAAAATGGGATAATTTTACTAAAATGTGGCTGCTGGGGGAACTATGAGTGGGTGGAAGACATGACGTTCCATACACTTGATGGGAATCACCAACATCTTGTGTTGATGTAAAGACTTGCCTTTCACTGAACTGCAACAGAAGAAACATGAGTAAAGCGCGCCTTGCTTCACTCTACTATAACGTCAATCTACATACTCCGACTCCCAGGGCATTTCATACAAGGTCCAGACGTCAGGACGAAATGGCAAGGAAGTGATGTGAATAATGCAGACAAAGTAATCRGTAGGAGAAGAGTGGTCTAAGAATGAGCTAATTCTCATCCGAAAAGAGCAGATGACCTTTTAACAAAGCAGCTTTGGCAATTTGTAAACAGAGAATGGTTACTATCACTTAAGTCTGGTCTTCCCAGGCAGCATGTCCTAATAAATGTCACTTTGTTTTATTAGTTTCTCCATGTAGGTGTCCATTCCCCGCAGATACTATATTAGTTGGATCTAAGACAAGCAATGGAATGAGGTCAGATGCCTAGACAGAGCACTCCAGAGAGGCTTCTTTAGGCACTGCTATGGATGTAGCGTCTAGTGTAGCAACCACTAATTTGGAGTGGCCAGAAAATCTCAAAACTCCACTGGCTTGAATCCAAACACTCTGCAGTTGTAGMATACAATTTATAAAGATTGTAAAATATCACAGTTTTTGAGTTGGTTATATGTTGTAGTGATATTAATTTTGATTACTTAGTTTATTTTTTAAGTACAATTACAAGAAAACTARAACAATGCAGATGGTTTGCATTTATGATCATCCCTGTAATGATGAGAGAGGCACATGATTGCTTCTGACAGTGAGATCAGCCTTGGCTTCATCAATTCCTCCTGGGTAGATAGAATACAGTTTCCTTTGTATAAATCTTTAGTGGAGCTTGGCAGAGAAGCAAACACTGGCAATTGGGGTAAGATCCATCAATATTGGTTGTTCAGAAAACATCTACCATGAGTGATGGTTTAGCATCTTAACTGCTATCATGGTACCTATATGTTTGACTAACAGTATCTGGGTGACAGAGTATTTTTGAATACAATTAGCTTTTAAATCAATTGATTGAACAGCGTAGATTTACTTCCATGGTGTTGGTGGACCTCATTCAGAAGACTTGATGAATGGAGGGCTACAGAGGGAGCTTCTCCTGCCTGTCTGTTAGATAGAGATATTGCTCAGTCATAGCTTTAGAATCATTGGCTCTTTATGGATCTGATTCATGCCAGTTTCTCTCCTATCTTACATTACCAACTCTCTTGGCTCCCTAGCTTGCTGACCACAACTCTTGTAACTTCTTAGCCTCCATTGTCACCTAAATTAATTTTTTCAATACATCTCTTTAGAAACACACATAATCATGTGCCAGTAATGTGGATATGTTCTGAAAAAAATTATTGGTGATTTTGTTATTGTTTTTGCATCATAAACTAAATAGGCCACAAATCACATAGATTAATGAGTTAATATTACCTCTTGACATCATCAAGGGATGTGTCAGGCATGAAAGGCATGAGGCTATAGCCAACATAACATGACAGTGCTTTATAATAAACAGGTTTTTTTAATAAATAGAAGAAGTATGCTCTAAAATAATGATGATGATAAGATAGTAATCACAGGCTAGTTAAATGCCTTAGTGAGTAAAGGCACTTGACACCAAGCCTGATGACCTGAGCCATATAGTTGGAAGGAGAATACTGACCCCTACAAGCTCTATACTGGCTTTGACAGAGTGCCATCATAAGCAAACACATTCACATTACTATGCACACATAAGTATGTACACATTATTATGCACACATAAGTATGTACACATTATTATGCACACATAAGTATGTACACATACACACAAACAAGTTGGAAAATATAGAAAATATTTTCATATATTATCATTATTAAACATGTATTCTACATAATATTATGTAATTGTATTTTCAGTATTGTTTTGTGATTGGCACTGTAGTAAGTATATTTATATAATCATCATGAACTTATTATTAATGCACTGTTTTATGCTGTTACAGTGTCCATAATGCCAGTAGTTGATAGAAATATTCTGCTTTATTATACCTCTTTAAAGTGCTTTACTTTTATTTTATAAGTAATATTTATACTTATTTATGTAGGGCACTATAAATTATTGTATGTGTATAATGAGTATATCAGAGTAATTAGCATTTGTCCTATATTTTCGGATGACAATCTTATATAGAAAGCTCCTTAGATTGAGAGGTTGCTATGCTATACAGGTTTTCAAATACTTGCTATTAGTTGTTTTGTTTTCTGAATAACCTGACTAATACAATATGTATGAAGGGGATAATTGTATAATACAATCTTCTACAATTTATATATGTTTTAAAATGTTAGTGAATATGAGACTTAATCTTGATTGTCAACATGAAAGCATTCAGAATTATAGGAAAATAAATCTGTTTCTGTGTCTGTAGAGGATTATGTAACAGATTAGAGTAATTGAACTGAGAAAATCCACACTAAATGTGGGCAGCAGCATCCAACAAGTTGGAATTCTAGACTGAAGACAAAGATGTGAGTGGCCCAAAGGTGAGCATTTCCCTCTGCTTCCTCACCATGGATGTCACTTTTAGCTCCTGCTGGGGTCTATTCCCTGCCATGATGGACTATATCTCATGGAACTGTGAACTGAAATAAACCCTTACTTCCTTAACTTGCCATTGAAGCCCCCCCTTTGGTCATAGCAACAAGGTAAGTAACAAATACAGTGAATAACAGGTCAATGTTAAATATGATATAATTATAGAAAGTATAATTTAGTAGAAAGGGCAGCATTTAGTCTTATGGAGAAGAGCTGACCTATAAGACCCTTCAGAAAATGAGATTCCTAAGAAAAGATGAAACAGTCACTGGAGCCCATCTTCTACATCTCATCAGTCCTTGTCCTGCCTCCTTTCTAAAATGGTGAGGGCAAGAGGGGATACTCACTACTCAGAAGTAGAAAGGAAAATGGTTTTATCTACACAAGGGAAATAGAAAGTATAAGTGCAAGGATGCTCATTTGCTGTTGTGTTTTTGTTCTGTTTTTCAAGTTACGGTTTCTTTGAATAGATTTGGCTTTCTTGGAACTAGCTCTGTAGACCAGGCTGGCCTCAAACTCACAGAGATCCTTCTGCCTCTAAGATTAAAGGCGTGTGCCACCACTATTCAACAACTGAACTGGTTTTAACTATCATTGCTTGGCACAATCCTATAATATTTCCTTGTGAAAATACATACATATTTGTCTACTTTTATATTTCACCCCTGTGCTGTGTACAGTCCTTGAGTGGAACAGTGGCTATTTGCAGATGATGTCATATAAATTTTTAATATATCTGTAGATTTTAGGCTTGGTAAGTATATTGTTGTTCCACATTTTCAACAACAGGTTGAACAAACTGGGTGTATAATTCCACTTCTCAGTAGGCAGAGATAGAAACTACTGAAATCTGAAGCTCATCTAGGCACCTGGTTCCCAAATAAAAATCAATCAATGAAGTAAAATAAAAATCTAAAAATGTTTTAAGAAGAGAAAAAAAGCTATGTTTATTATTTATTGTGATAGTTTATATTATTATTGGGTTTSTTTAAAGATAATATTATGCTATTATGCTCATTCTACCAATAAGGAAACTTGTAAAAAAACAAGTGTCTAAGGATGAAATAATAAAAAATAATAAGTATTTTATAGAATTTACTATGTGGTAACTTTTTATGATATATTAAATGATTACTTTTCTCCATCAAATATTCATGCCTTATTTCTTGGAACAGGTGTATACAAAGTACTTTGAAAGTATAATTGAGTTACATATTTTAAGATGGGGTGATTAGCTGTCTTAGGTTTTTCATGAGGAGGATGTTGATGTGTCATGATTTGTTTAAAAAGAGGCATAAAATGTTTAGATAGAAGACAAGAAAGCAATATGACCATACAAGCAGAAATGACGTGATACAGCCATAATTTCAAGAATATGAGAAACCACCAAAAACAAGAAAAGGAAAAGATTCTATTAACTGCTGCAGAGAGGGCAAGGCCCTGCTAACTGTGAGACACTATCTAGGAAAAGCTGAAGGTATGCAAGTAACTTTTCTGGAGATGGTTTGTTATTTTGCATGGCCAGTGATGGGTGAGGTCTAGATCATGTAGAGCACTTAGGAAGAACCAGGTTGGAAATGGGTCAAAAGAATTGGTATTTAGGAGACTATCCTGAGGGTGGGATGGAGAAAAGACTCATCATACATTGACTAAATTAACCCAGTGTGTCACATATATTTTATACCGTTAAGAAGAATATAAGTAGAAACTGACCTTGTTCCAACCCCATGAGGTACAAGTATCTCACCTTTAAGATAAAACTAACAACAACCACATTTCAGTTAATTTCTCTGGACATTGAATTTCTCTGATGTTTCTTGAGATAAGATGGGTATCTACAGTCCTTCAACCCCACACACATCTCAAACTAACCAGCAACAATTTCAAAGCTGTGTTTTCTTTTATTCATCTTATTAACTTGTTCACCAAGAATCAAATCAGATCAAAGGGACTGAGAAAAATTGTATGGTGGCATGGGCTTGGCGAGGCCTGTCTTATACCCAGCTATGCTGACTTCAAAGCCAAAGAAATTAAAACATAATCTTCTTTCCATCTCATTTTATTATTTTCATATGCTGTTGAGAGGATCTCTCTTAAAGTATTTTCATTAAACTTTAGATTCAGAGGTGGTTTTGTAGGATCATAAATATTTTAGTGTTATGGCTAAAGTTAGAAATTAATTACTTATGACAACTCCTCTTATTATAACAATGAGGATAAAATCCAGAAATATCAGATAACTTTTTTCCAGGTCACAGAGATGGTTGGTTGTCATACTACAAGGACTATTCAGGTGTTCTTTTCATCATAGAATGCTTTCTACCTATCAATGTCAGGACTAAAACTGATCTTCAAAACATCAACCATAGTCATTGTTTACAAACACAAGTCTCAGCTAATGTCTTAAGTACTTTTAAGCCCTATAGAATTTAAACCAACCTCATAAAGAAATTTCTACTGTGACTGCAGTTTTGTGTATTCCCCCAAATCATAAAGCTAGCGAGTTCCAAAAAAGTATGTTGCTCCTAAGTAGTCTGGCTCAGAAGTCTACATTCTCATTTATTCTGCTTAATCGACTCTCTTGATAAATGTTGTAAAGGTTTATAGATATTTTGGAAGTTATAAGACATTTTTGTACTTCTACTGAAAATTGCTTTAATGAGCCAAAATATTAATTTGCTAAATGAATATACTGATACAGTTCTTTACTTCTTCAGGGTCTGAGGCTAATTCAAACTTTGGGGCATAAATGATAAAGAAACTACATTAATGGAAGGAGACTGCTTTCTTAAACAGATCAGTTGTAAAAATATTATGATGAAGAAAGGCTGGATTAGTAAAACTGGTTAGGTATAGAACTGAAATAAAATAGGAAAATAGTTATAAATCTGGATATGGATATTTCTAGGTTAGGGGACAATAGTTAAGGCCTTAAGCTAATTATTTTATTAACAGGTCCAGGCAACACGTGATTTAAGACTTTAACACAGCAACTCAGACTACACTATAACCAGCCTTCTTTATTTTTCCAAGCTAAGATTTCTAGATTAGTCAGGTTGTTATTTATCAACCAAAGCATCAAATGGCATGTGTTCAGGTTACTCTCATGTAAAGGTAACTTCCCTGCCCAGTTGGGCTTAATGGAAAATTGATTTGATTCAACTTAAGGTGCTTGTCTTGTTGATATGAGAGAGCTAAGTACTTCTGTCACCCATCCACAGTTAATTTACATTTTAATGTGGTCAGTTATATTATTAAAAATAACTAACACTGCATGGGTGAACTATACTTCTTCAAAACCCTCACAATCAGCAGTATATTTCAAAGGAAAGAATTTTCTGAGCAAATTGGTAGATACAAAGAATATTCTGTATTCTGTCCCCATAAACAGTGACAGCTCCTGGCCCTCTGCCTTGTTAGTATCTTGTCAACACTTTTGATTACAGTTTGTACAGTGGATGCTATTCCTACAGTAACCTTAGCCTTCCTCTCACTGAATCATGTACCCAGAACTTACATTGAGGGATGTAAGGTAGTTGGAATAGAATAATTAGACAGGTGCATTGTTCAAGAGAGGACAGTTCAAAGTCCTGGTCTCATGATGGAAAGGAAAAGGGGTTTGTGCAATCTTCATGTCTGAATGAATGTGTGTAACTGTTCTCACCTTATCAGGGAAAAATCATTTTTATGCTCTTAATTAGTAATAATGCAATAATCATCACAGATCTCTGGATTATAGATTTAACTGTTAACAAAACACCCAAAGGGATGCTATTAATTTACACTACATGTATTACATTCATCACAATTTATAGTGAAGAGTTTATAATACAGGTAATATAACCGCAAGAAAAAATAGCAGCGAATGCCCAGGACACAGCAGTGGTTATGTACACAGTCTTGAACTTAAGCAATCTCACTTTCTCCTTTCCTTTTGTCCTCCAATCTCAGCTGAAAAGACTCAGAGAAGATCTCTGGCTTGTTTTGCTCCATGCAAACATAATAAATACAAGATTGGAGGACCAACAGCTTTTTATTTGCAAACAAAAACTACCTGTACTACTGGAGCATTTAGCTATAAGGTGTGATGTCTGGACGTAAGATGAAGAGAAATGAAACAAGAGAAAGACATCTCAGGAAAATACCTTGATTTTTGGAAAAAGGGAAGCAAGGACTCCAAGATGGGGTATTTTATCTTTTCCCATTTATGAACTCATTCTAATATTGTTCATTCATATTCTGCTTGGTGCTTGGATGTGTCAGAAGGACAAAGTATTTAAGGTGTGTATTACCCAAAATCTCTTAAAGATAGGTTTWTGCAATAAATATATGCATATACAAATAACTGTAGACACTGATTAGCTGCATGTTTCAGGCTCAACTAAGAGGAATAAAACTATGTTAGAATCTGAAGAAGATTYTAGAAAAAGAAAATGATATACAGTCAATAGGCTGAGTAATAGAACAAATATGAAGTAAAAAAGGGAGCCAAGATTCTGTTCTAAAGGTTACAGAAAGACACTGAGATTTAATTTCAAGCAGAGAACTAAAGTGGACTGATTTAATTTTCRGAACATCTCTCTAAGGGCTGAGCAATGAATGGATGGGTGACTGCAGGATCATCGAATGAGCCATAGCGGGGCTGCAGAAGCTTTGATAAAAACTGTGGTATTTTGGAGTGGAGGGACAGAAATTAAGATGGCATAAAGGGATGCAACTTTGATACTGTTTGAGGTAATCTGAAAAGGCTTTCTGGTGAATCACATGTGTGATGGGAGAGGAAAGAAGAAAGATGCTTTTGAGTAGCACTGTTTCCCCCCACCCCTTCTAAGCTTTTGCACAACTATTGAATTGCCTAGATGGCAGCCAACAGAACACTGATTTATAGCCCTCAAAATTAGTTTGTATCCTCCTGGCCTTGAGATGCTCCAAATTTATGTCTCTATTATCCTTACTAACATGTGAAAAACACTTTAAAACTATGTCCAATGCCAACTTCTTGCAACTATTCTCCTGCTATATGCTGGCCATCACTCCAGAATGAATATCTTATTAGTGTACCACAGTTATCAAGACAACAGAGAAGTTCTTTATAGCTCCTACAAGGCTYCTCCTGATCTGTGTCCTGCACCTCTCCTAGGCTTTCTCATCTCTCATTGTGTGCTCTCCCCTCTACAACCCCATGCTTCACTTAGGCCATGTGGCAAGCCCTTGACAGTTCTCAGAACAAACCATCCTATCTTTACATTCCTATTGTATATCCAAGTCTCTCTGCTCTGCAATCAACTGATCTTTTCAATATCCTGCATTTCTTACAGTCTAATTTAAGAGTACAATTCCTGTGCATACCATTCTGAAGAATG
>BDUI01014174.1:38828-58970 GCA_002335545.1 Apodemus speciosus | reverse complement strand
ACTTTCTTGGTCATGGTGCACATCAACAGCACTAAAATAGTGACTAACACAGTCCTAAGTCTTATCTTGTTTGAATCTATAAAAAGGCAATTTGAATGAAGACACAAGACATATTTTAAACAATTTAACTTTTTTTTTAAAGATCAGCAACAGGACAATTATCTGATAATTACATTCCTTCTATTTTTGAACTAGTTCCTTTTCTTTTTATTGATAATAGATTTTATTTTTCATACCATATATTTTGTTTATAGATTCCTCTCTACCCACTCCTCCCAGTTCCTCACTCTTTGGTTCCAATCTAGATTCATAGCCTTACTATCTCTCTTTAGAGAAAAAAGAAGAAGCTTTTAAGTGATAACAAATAAAATAAAATAAAATAAATAAAAATTAGAAAACAAAAGCAAACTTCTATTCTATTCAGAATAGAATTTGCCTCTTAAAACAGCATTCAGCATGTCCCCCAAATACTGGATACATTGTGTTTTCATTTTCATTCAATTATAGAAAGTTTTAATTTCATTTATTTTTTTACATTTTTATTAAATTACTTTATTTACATTCCAAATATTGTCCCACTTCCCATAATCTTCTCCCTAAGTTCTTCACTCCAATTAGCCAATTAGTTCCAGTATTTCTCTCTTCAATTTCTGTCTAGGTAATCTGTCTATTGGCAAGAATATATTTTTCCAACTCAAAGGTTTAATATATTTTAATTGACTATATTGTACTACTTCTTATTTTACTTTCCTTTCTCCTATTTAATCAGATTTCTGCATTTTATATTAACTAATAGCAGGAGAAAGCACACCTATGTATCACAAAATATTATAGTGAATTTTTCCTCAAATTAAGTCAACATCATAAAAACAGGTTGTTCATCTTGAGATATAAGTATGGTTCCCATCTCTTATCAAAGAAACTTCTGTTTATAACAGATAGAGCAAAAGAAAAGTATAAAACATCAAAAGGTGGAGTTGTGGAGGTCAGTTCCAATGGGCACATAGATAAAACAAGCCCCACACCTGAGTCTCAGGGAACATTTCAGAGGAAGAAAGGGAATGAACTTCATAAGAGGCAGAGGTTCATTGAGTTTTCTGTGAGACCATGTCTTTTAGTAATAACAGAAACTACACCTCTGTAATCTCACCAATAAGGCAGAGTAAACACAAGCCAATCACGGAAAACAGTAACCGACCGATAAATGTGTAGGAGTAGACAGATATAGGTCCTGAGACCTACAGGAAGTTTGAGAGTGGGAAAAGTTATCTTCCATAAGGAAGAATACATGAATTAGCGATTCAATGCCCAGTGGTTATCCCTGAAGACATACATAGAGGTATTCACAGTGATTTAAGCTCCAGGCAATGATTTTCATTGACCCTGAAAATGACTTTCTCCTCCATCATCATCATCAGCCACCAATTAGCAACAGGAGGATTAAAAAGAAAGAAAGTTGGGAGTACTTATACTGCAAATATCAATGATTTATAATTAATATATAACATGGGTACATATTTTGCAGTCTCTTGTTCTACAACTATATATCTTTGCCCACATGTTGGTTTTGAAAAGTATATTTTCTATAATTATCAGTATATTAATATTTGCTGTATTATTTACTCTACAACATTTTCTTAAGTCAATATAGAACTTTAATGTGAATTTTTCTATTCAATCTTTGTTCAAGAATCAAACCACAGGAAGTGTTTTGATGACACTTTGGCACACTATGTCATTTGCAAAGTTCTGGGAACAGTGATATTTTTTAATCACTTCAGTAGAGTTGTTTATCAGTTCCAGCTTTATCCATTTTTGCACAAGGAACTTCTACATCTACAACAAAGAGCATGATTATAAAGAAAGGTTTACTGTACTGAATGTATTTTGGGATCCAAGATAATAGCTCAGAATAACACCATTTAAGAAAGCTATTTAAAATGAAAATCATTGTCACAGCTACTCAGTACATGAAATGTTTTTCCAAGTCCTTCTTCATATCTTTCTAAGGTTAAAAATAAAAAGCTGAACTGTGACTGAATGCAATAGTACAAACAGAAAGAGGGCACAGCCTGGGTCACTGTTGTTAAAATGAGATGTGACCTGTTTGTCCCAAATTTTCACTTCCTCACAAGGAAGTCAACTCTATAGTCAAAGAAGAGAATGTCCTTGCTTCATGTTCCCCACCTACCCATTCTTCCTCAACAATATCTAAACTTCAAACTGGAATTTTGCCCCAGTTATATTTATGCCTGCTATTCACTGGGAGACCTTAAAAGGCAAGGTGTGGTACAATTAACCCATCCTTTAATAGACTAAATATAGAGAAACAGTTGGTTCCTTGAGAAAGTCTTTACATCTGCCTTTTGCTCCAGTATTACTTTCCTCTGTGCTCCATCTAGGCCTTATGTAGCCTTTCATTCCTATGTATTTTTATCTTGTCTGTTGTTTTAGTTAGGGTTTTCATTGCTGTGATAAAATACCATGACCAAAAAAAAAAAAAAAAAAAAAAAAAAAAAAAAAAAAAAAACTGGAAAAGGAAAGAATTTATTTCAGCTTACAATTCTACGTCACAGTCCATCACTGAGGACAGTCAGAGAAGAAACTCAAGGAATAAACCTGGAGGTAGGAACTGATGCAGGGGCCATGGAATGTGATTTCTCATGTATTCCAAGAACCCCTGCCTAGGGGTGGCATTGCCCTCATCAATCATTCAATCATCAAACAAGAAAAGGCACTTCAGGTTATTTAGATGAAGACATTCATTTCAGTTGATATTCCTTCTTCTAAGTGTTCTTAGGTAAAGTTACCCTAAAACGAGTCAACATACTAATAATAATCTCTCAGTAACAATGAAAGCATCCCACTAGCTAACTCTGATTTTTCTGATGATCTGATTCATATAAATGTTAATTTTAATAAGGATTTTAAATTCTAATGAATTTTTTTTGAAAAAAAAAACAACATAACAAAACAAACATCGAAAACAAAATCAACAAAAAGCACAGCTCAAGAAATAAAGGAGCTTGCCTTTAAGTAGGAAGATCAGATTTCAATCTCCAATACTCACACAAGACTAGGGAACATTCAGCTGTGATAATTGCTTTTGACTTCCACATGGGTTCAATGAAATGCCCCCTGATCTTACCTGATAAAAATATACATGATAAAGAATGAGAAGATTATAATAAGTAGTTCTATTATTTGTACCATATTTCTAATGAAGAACTTCAATAAGGGATGTGTACTGAAGGTTTGCCACCCTAGCTACATCAATATTGTCTTCCAATACCCCATGTATTTGACTTTAGAGGAGGAAAAGACACTAAGATCTCTCAAGCTTTAGAGATTTTGCCCAATATTTGAGCAGTATTGATTTCTTGTCTTTTTTTTTCCTGATTTATTCTCATCAAATATATCCAGCTTCCAGATAATAAACCCAAATGTTTAAGGAATTGAGATTCAAATGAAAAAATAAATTATCAATATGGAGATGCTGGGTGCCTCTGTGTGATTCTTAATAAATACTAGAGTTTGCCAACACTAAGTTTTAATAAGTCTAAAATTGAAAATTAAATCAACATTTATACAAATAAGCAACCTTTTCATAAAGAATAGTCCCTCATATAATTTGAATAAATTTAATTAAAATGATGAAATTTTATGATCTAAATAGTTTAATTTAAAAAAATTAGGAAAACTTACTGTTTTGAAGTATTTTTTAAACTACAAGAAAAATATCCCTTTTATATCCTGGCAAGTACCAGTAACAAATTTCTCTTTCCAAATGAGATAAATTTTACTTTGAATTTTAATTGTAGATACTATTTAAGAATTACTTATGTTTCTCTTCATTACTCTGTGATGCTAATTAACACTGCCATACCAAAGAGTTTCCTGCCCTAAATTCCTAATATTTATGCATAATGAACAATGAATATATCAAGAAAAATATACTTCAACAATATCTACCCAACTCTTGATTGTTATTTTTCCTTCTTTAAAATATTCATTGTGTTTCCTTCATTGAATATCTAATTAATTCTGGGAATTACATGTGTTACATATGTGTAATTGTATGAATGTTCTACACACACACACACACACACACACACACACATATATATAGTGTATATACCATATATAATATGTTCACATAAATGCCCATACATACTGAAGCAGCTTTGATCACTTTTTAAAAATCACATCAATAGTTTGATTTATATAGATAATATTATGTTTATATATAAATTTCCTGGAATTATACATTATTACATTAATGTTAGGCAAACATGATTACTCTCTCTGTCTCTCTTTCTCTAGTTAAATAGAAGAGATAGGTAGATGAGAGAGAGAGAGAGAGAGAGAGAGAGAGAGAGAGAGAGAGAGAGAGAGAGAGAGAGTTGTGTGTGTTAATGTTTCCTCGTGGAAAGCCCACAGCACTTTAAAATGAAATATATAATTGTGAAAACATCTGGTCACTATTTAGCACACAGGTTTCTATGGTTCATTGATTTCATAATCAGGTAATACCAATAAACCTTATTAATTCTGACAATGAAAAAACCTTCAGTATCACACTGTCCTTCTCTTACTGAGAAAAGAATAATTTTCCTTATTAGTATGGTTGCAAATAAGTGAAATTTATTTAATTAGAATTGATTTTTAATATTTCTGAATTTACAGTCAATGGCATTTTGATGCTACTATTCTTTGATTTGTGTTACAATTTAGTATCCTTTAATTCTCTTTCAACTATTACTCTCATCAATTTGTTATCATTTGAACAAGTTATTTTTATTTTAAATGCTACATATTTTCCTTTTAAATAAACTTTATTTTCAGGGCCATTTTATGTCCACAGCAACATTTTGCTGGTGTTACAGAGTTCTCCATTTTCTTCCTGTTCATACACAAGTGCAACTCATGATTCTCATTCCTAAGATTTTTCAATGAAATTGACTGCCTACACTGATGTATCATGTCCCACCAATTCATGTTTCCCCATTTTTAGGGTTTACCTTTGGTATTGCATATTCTATTTGTTCAGACAGGTTTTCAAGGGCATACCCTCTCTTTATAGTCTGATACGGAGCACCAAAGCTATCCTGAAAGCTTTGTTCCATTGATTCATTGCTCCTCTCCCAATAGACCCTGAAAAAAATTATTCTTTCGTTTTATCCATAGCTTTATCTTTTCCAGAATTCCATGCAGTCGAAATAAATAATAAATAGCCTTCCAGTTTTGATTCATATATTTGAAAAACTATACATAGAAGTTTGAAATAGTTTCTCTTTACAGTTGTTTACTTACCTTTTGAATTAATTAATTGTATTCTTTGACTACACATATATGTACAGAATGTGTTATTGTATTGGATATATATGGTGGAGCCTGCTAAAATCAGCTGTTGATGCCCAACTGAAGGCAATCAGTTCTTTCCCTGAATCTATCAGTAGCAAATGGTGTCAGTGAAGAACAGGGCCCATTGAGCCTTCCTTCACCCACGCCTGACTATTTGGTATTGCATTCTTTTGTAGATTCAGTACAAGTATCTATCTGATTAGACAATTTTTTTGATTTTTTTTGTTTCCATTTAATGCCTAACATTATTCCATTATCTAGTGTTATATAATTTTATTGTCCATGAATTCACTGAAAGGCATATTATTCAATTTATATTTTGAGTATTGTAATCAAAGATGTTACAAAAATATGTGGGTATTTATATGTAAATATGTTTTCAAATAACTTTAGTAAATATCAAGGAATGTGATTTTTGATTGCATAATGAGAGGGTTTTCTATAGTTAACTACCAAAATGCCTTGTATTCTAATATCAGTAGTAGTTTACAGCCCCAATTTGTATCTCTTTTATTGCATTTTTCAGGAAAAATTCTTTGGTTAGCTGCTTTTAATATAATTGTCTGCTTTCTGCTTGTGTTGGCCTTATAGAATAAATGCCACTTCCTTGTGAATATGTTGTCATAGTCACTAATTCATCACTTCATTTTCTTTTCAGTGTCCTTCAAATAATAAAAGCATTTTCAAAGGAACCCAGGATGATTTTATTTCTTACACTGTGCTTATGACACTAAATGTGAAATCTACTAACACAAAACCCAGTTAAAGAGATTTCTTCTTGCTACCTTCTAGGAGTTTTGTGGTTCGCTTGACATCAGATTTCTGATCTTATTCCAACTAATGCTAAATAATATTTTATGTGCCAAGTTATTTTGTTTGGTTTGTTGCTCTGCATTTGCAATGGTTCTGTCAAAATATGTGGAAGAATTTATATTGTTCCATTTCATTTTTTGTTTGTTGATGATGATATATTGGTTACATATACTTGTATTTTCTTGGCTCTGCATTTTCATCTAATGGTCTATTACCTAACCAACATGCACAATGTCTTTATTTATAGGAGGAGAATCTGAAATCAGGTATTTTCAGTTAGTTCTACTCTGTTCCTTTCCATCAACACTGTGTTGAGTGCTATGGGATTTGGGTTCACCCTAGTAATTTAGAATCAATTTGTAGTTCTTTGCAAACTAGCACACTGGGATCTTGAAGATGATAGGTTAGAATCTATGCATCAAAATTGAGAACTTAGTTCTGACAATATCAAATCTTCATAATTATTAGAATTTGAATATATTAACATTTAGTATTTCTTTTGTGTATTTCAAAAGAATGTTCTAGTTTCTCACATCTACCTTCTTGCAAATGTATTGAATTTTGGCTTAACCATTTTCATTTTGAGGGTGATAAAGTAATTACTATTTCATTTATAGCCTTATAGGCTTATTCACATTCTATGTCTTTTTTGCCCTTCATTTTTAAAGGATAATTTCAGAATATGCACAATTCATGCTAATGGATATCTTTCCATCAACTCTTTTAAAAAGTTACTCCAAATTTTCCCACCCACATGGTTTCTCAGACTATATATGTAAACCTCTTCTCTTTCATCTGTTTTCTACTCTTCCCCGGTTTACTTTTTACACACTCTTTCTTTCATTTCTATCTTTCCTTTTTACTTTTTCTTTTTGGTAGCTTGTAACCAGTATCCTTTCCTTTTGGATATTTTTACTTCTTTGGCATTCTACAGTTTAATAAGAATTTGTACTGAGATATTTACAAGCTTGGAAATATTTTATTCAAATAGACCTAGTCTTATAACAGGGCCTTTCAGGCCATCTTTCTTTTCTTCTATAGGAACTTTTATCATTTATTTCACACTTTCATAGACTTTTCTCAATTAAAATTTTTAATGTTGCCTCCTATAAACATTAATTTACAAGATCATTTTTATAAATATGATCTTATAATGTCAATATCCCTGGTACTCTATTTAGTTTCCAGTTAGTCATTTATCCCCTTCTAAAATACCTTGTATAACTGATTTTCTTGAGATCCTGGTATGGCATAGTATGTTAAGTTAGCTGATTAAATAGTCTGTTAAGAATGGTGGAAATAGATGCATTCTCTCCTCCTATATTTAAGTACCTACTTTGTAGAGTGCCTGTGAATTTGGGTGGAAAATCTGACACTTGCCTTTCAGTTGTACAGCATTTCTTGCCATTCAGCTATACCATGAAGACTAAAGTGGTTAGAATTGTATTTTCCCCTTCTCTTAGTTTAGTTAAACTCTGATACCCCATCCCGCTGCACCAAATTAGAAACTGGTCAAATAAAGCCATTATCATTTTTATTTCTGAGCATGCATTATATTATTAATAAAATGTTCTGTTATATTGAAATAGTTAATTTTTTAAGATTTATTTATTATTATATGTAAGTACACTGTAGCTGTCTTCAGATAGACCAGAAGAGGGCATCAAATCTCATTAAGAATGGTTAAGAGCCACCATGTGGTTGCTGGAATTTGAACTCAAGACCTTTGGAAGAGCAGTCAGTGCTCTTAACCACTGAGCCATCTCTCCAGCCCAAAAATAGTTAATTGTTCATTCTACCTGGTGAAAGCATGAGAAGCATGAGAAGATCATGTGTAGTCACATGATCATTTGTGAACTGAAACTGCACATGTGTAGAGTCATTCAAAACTGGGTGTTTCTGAAGTTTTCCTCCCCAGAGTTGTTCACACTGAGCCTTTACTAGAACCAAATCCAGAAGAATCCAGGCTTCTCTGATTCTTGATCCGTCCAGGGTTTCTAGTTCTATATATTATAATTCTCAATGCTTATCTATGAGCCTAATTTCGCATGTAGTTTACCCTATGACCTCATTGCTCTAATAGATTTAAGAAGATATGCTGATTTTGCAGCTTGCTATTCATTCCTTAAGAATGCAGGGTGTAGCATATACATACATATATACATATATACATATATATATATATATATATATATATATATATATATATATATATATATATATATATATGTAGTGTGTGTGCACCAAAGAATTCAATGTCAATTCAGAATAAGGACAGTCTGTGTCATTATAATCAACAGATGTCAAATGTTTCTGCAATGAAATATAAAGTCTGTGGTTCACTCCATGTGTGATCAAAAGGAAACACTCACTGTAGGTGTTGTCATTATCTGTACTATGACATAAGCTGTTAAACCAGAGCATTGAATGCTTGCTCTTCTTCTGATAACCATTGGAATATAGTTAGATACTGGGAGACTTTTGTCTTCTATCAGATGAAAGGGACAATGCAGGTCCAACTCTGTGGCACTTGACAAGGCTTTTGCAAAGGGAATAAGACTAAACCTAAACCACCAAAATGCTAACTGTCCCCTTCTGCTTAGAATCTCTGTCTGGTAAGGACAATATTCTTGAAGGTCACAAAAGTGCATACACACACACACACACACACACACACACATACAAACACATACACACACATGTATGAATGTATTGAAAAGTGAGAAAACTTGATTTTAGTTGGGATCATATAGAAATCACATATCAAGAAAGACCTTTATTGTGTGAAAGATCACATAAAACAATCTGTAGGTAGAGACTGATACTTACACGTATACTGTATTATCATATTTCCCTGTCAGGAGGAGATATGCCTACTCCTATCTAGATGCTATAATCTTCTCAAAACGCTTGCCTGTGTCATTGAGGTCAATCTATGTCCTATTCTAGGGTGGTTATAGATTCAAAACACTGTGGTCCAAGGCAAATAGATTACTCATTCTGCTCATTAAACATGCTTATAAGAGGAACTCATTCCATACTTAATTGTTATAATATGCAAAATCAGTCAAATGAATTAAATTGTGAAAATTCATTTGCCAATCATGGGTGATTTTGATAYCGTAGAAAGGGCTCCCTAATTACCTACATTTTCCTGTGCAAAATAAAAAGGATTGTAAGAACTTTGGTACTGATTGCAAAAATACAAAGTATCTGCTTGTTAGGCTGATTTGTGCAAGTAATTTTCTATTTATCTAAACTCTATGCATAATGAGTTTACAGKCGATAATAACCACAATTATAAATATAAATGAAATGTTAAAAATTATCATATAAAGTATCAAGCTAGAGAGTAATATCTGACAGCTAAAGCCATGACTAAATACCACAAGTACAGTGGTTGAAAATTTTTTTATTGGATATATTCTTTATTTACATTTCATTTCCCTTTTTCCTGGTTTCCCCACCCCCCCCCCCAATGTCCCATATGTCTTTTTCCCTCCCCTCTCCTATTCACCCCTTCTCAGTTTCCTGTTTTGGTATTCTCCTACACTGCTGCATTGGGCCTTTYCAGAACCTGGGTCCACTMTTTCCTTCTTGTCGGACAGCATTTGGTAGGTRGATTGTGTCTTTGGTGTTCCAAGATTCTAGGCTAATATCCACTTATCAGTGAGTGCATGCCTTGGGTGTTCTTTTAAGACTGGGTTACTTCACTCAGTATGATGCTCTCCAGCTCCATCCATTTCTCTAAGAATTTCATGAATTCATTGTTTCTAATGGCTGAATAGTACTCCATTGTGTATATATACCACATTTTTTGTATTAGTTATTAAAGGTAATACATACATTTCAGTTTGAGATGAATTCTTGCTTCTGATTTTTGAATGGTAAATCTTTTAAGAGAATATTTAGTAATGTGAACATTATAGATATTCTTGAGAAAATGTATTATGTGCTTATTTCCTAAATACAGTTATGTACTATCACCACTGAAAACTGGAAATGGAAAAATGTAAGGTTAGTAGCATTGCTGAGGCATAAATATACCAAAAAGTTGACAAGGAACTAAGAAAGAAGATTTATGAAAGTTAGTCTGAATAAAAAAGGAAGCACATTAACAAATGAATGCTCAAATGCCATAAGCTATACCTACTTATAAAAAAGTTTCTGATTTTTTGCAGTAGGGTTACATTATGAAAAGTAGCTGAAGTCAAAATGGTAGCCTAACAGCCAAGTGGATCTGGCTAAGTGGTGTATATCCTTGCTTTTCTATACTGTAATGCATGTGAAGATGCACATACGATCATTTGGTATGTGAGCACTCTTCTGTAGAATATTGGTAATTAACCTAGCTTTTTCACTGTACTTGAAATTCATAGTTTGGCATGATTGTGAGTCAATGGAAGATTCAAGGCTGATTGAATCTTCCTTTCCATTTATATGCTGTATACTAATCCAAATAGTTTCTATCCTTTCCACTTGATTCAGTCCATTCCTCTCCAAGAGTATCATTAAAACATCCTCATCCTGCCCTCAGTGCACCTCGCCTTTTTTAAATGAATAACAAATTATTTCACTTCCTCTGACATAGTTTCCAGTGACTTGCCAGTTCATTGACTGACAGCAAATTTTCTTTGCTCCTTGTCATTTACAGAGCCCCATTCAACTTGTTCTTGGTTAGCTTCCCTGGATCATTTCCTGCTACTATCTTACTCATTTGTTCAGTCATAAATGTTCTCCATGTTGTTTTCTCTAGGTTCTATGCTGAATGTTCCTTTCTTACAAATGTCATCTCAAATAGAATTTTGATAAGACTTGAAAAATAACCAATACTAATGCTGGATGCTCTGCAGTTTCTTCCTCTGACTTATTCTCCAGTCCTGCTGTGCCACATTCATCATACATTGGAATAATTTGTATTTTTCCTCTTATCTGAACCCCGACTTTTATGTTTTATGCATTATATCAGTATATACATTTGGGGAATATGTTTTTAGGATTATCTCTTTAGTATCCAAGAAGTCCTGGCTGATAATGATTATTACATGGTTAAAATTTAGTGAAAAATATTATATTATTCTCTTCATTGTAGTGGTACTTTCTAAAGCAATACTAATCATTTTCTGTTCTCCATATATTATAATAGAGGAATGACATACACTATGCCCCAAGCACATGTCCTCAGAGTAATATATCATTTTCTTAAGAATCAGTACAGTAAAATCAAAGAAAATTGCCAGAGTAGAGGAAATAATAGTATCCCTTGGGTGGACCTTTGGAGGTACTTTAAGATCTATCATGTTGTTTAATTAAACAGCATTTTTCTTGAACTAGGAAAAAAATACAGTGATTATCTATTTTGTCACTTTGGTAGAGTTCATAAGTTCTATGCTTATGATAAACTCAACCTATGCTTTTAATTGAGGCAAGACCATGTCTAATGACTCAGAGACACCATTATGTTTTATTTTCAGTGCTGTTTTATTGATACTTTTTTAAGTTCTTAAAGTCCTCTGATAGTTTCATTATCCCTTGCCCTTATTTTTATTTAAATTCTTGTCTCACATAGTACATCTTAACTGCAGTTTCCTTGCCTTGTCCCTAGGATCCATTTCTTTTCCATTTTCCTTCAGAAAGGAGCCAGCCTCCCATAGATGTCAATCAAACATGATGTAACAAGTTAAAGTACCTTTATCTTGTACCTTTAAACTGCCTGTTATGAAGGCACAAACCTTCATATCAGAGCTGGGAGAGGAAACACAGTAGGTGGGAAAGGGTCCCAGGAACAGGTGAAAGAGTCAGAGATAATCCCAGTCTCACTGTTAGGAATCTTACAAAAACAGACTAACAGGAATAACACATTATACAGAGGACCTAGGGCACACCCATGCATGCTCAGTAATAGCTGTTTCAGTCTCTTAAGAGTTCCGGTGAGTCTTGCTTAACTGTTTCTGTGGACCATGTTCTCCTGGTATCCTCTGCCTCCTACAATTCTCATTCCCTCTCTTCCTTGAGGTTTCCTAAGCTTCGGGGAGTGCTGAGGCTAAAGGAGATTTCAAAAGAGGAGCTCCCCCCCCTCTGCCTCTGCCTCTCTGCCTCTCTCTCTCTCTCTCTCTCTCTGCCTAATGTTAGGATGTGGACCTCTGTTCCCATCAGCTTCAGGAGAGACATCGTTCGCTCACTTGATTTCCAGGATTGACTCAGTTGATGTGGCAGGCTACCACTCCATATACAAGTCTCCTGAAGCTGTGTGCTTAGTTGAAGAGGACAACCTTCCCTGAATAGAGGAGGAACTGGTCTTCAGTCAAAGGTAGACAAGTAGCTGTGATGTCCTGCTAAAATCTCCAAACAAGCTCTCAAACTTTCGTTACTCCAAAAAAAAAAAAAAAAAAAAATACGCACCATCGGTAACTCATACTATTGTAGTGATGCATGTGTATCTAAAACTGGTTTATTCTTGATATACTTATGTAATGTTCATCACCATCAATTCTGATACTATCTAATTTATCAACTCCTTCCAAACACCTTAGTTTATTGGTTAAAATAACTATATAGACAAAGAGATCTGAATACTTATTCATTGGTTCAACTATTTTATTCATTTTGACTGGTATATCCATACACAATTGATGGGAAAAATTGGAAAAATAGTTTTCAGGGATTTAGGGATATGTGTCAGTGTCTTCAGGGAAGTTACTACATGTAGATTCATTGTTGCTAGTAGACTTTTTCAGAGCTCAGAAATTTGTAGAATTGTAAAAGAGTGTCTGATAGATAAGATGTTATTTATCAGGTCTTCTGAAAAGTACACTCTGAAGTTTCTTATTCAGTTGCACAGCATTGGCACTTGCCTAGATATTTTTTTGAGAAACCACCCTAACACAAAGGCACTATTTATGACCCTTCTATTAGAGAAAACTTCAGATTTCTACCATACATACAAGCATACCTGCATTTGCAAACTCACCTCTTTTTTTTTAAGATTTCTAAAAAAGTTTCTGAACCTCGTACAAGACAGATTTAAAGTTTATGAATTTGATTTTAGCAAATCATTTGATCAAGCAAAATAACACACTACTAAACAGTAGGTTCAGAATTTTAGCAACATTATAAATAATGATTTTACCTTATTAGAGGAACAGTAAATAAGTTAGTTGTCAGTGATCAATTAATTCCTTGAACGTGTATGCTCAAACACATTGGTTAGAGATAGATTGACATTCAGACATTAACTATTGGACTCAAGGTGACAAAATCAGTAGGTACAGAATCTATTTGTATTTTGGCTTTCTCCTTCTAAGCCCAATGATTTCCCTGTATTGCTGTCTCCTTAGGGTTTAGATCATTTACTGATCTCCAGTATAATGAACATATTCACATTTTGCTCTTAGTATTACAGAGTTTCCACAACCATGTGCCATATGTCTCTGGAAATAGTATTTTTGCTTTACTTGAGGAAAAGTAACTACCTAAGTTGGTTGTTAATGATATCATTTTCTTTGCTTGTTCTACTTCTGAGTTATTTTTATATTCTGGTTTATTTATTTTGGCCCAGCCAGAATCACAGCTTCCTCCACAATTTTATAAAATGTTACATGCCTCATAACCTTGTTATCTGCCCTAATTACAGTGTAATTTAAAATAAAGCAAACTTAGACCTTTGTTAAACTACTTTCAAGGTTTTATTTTAATTTAATATTCCTTTACTGCATAGAAATTAAAATATTCATGGTGATGAAATTCATATTTTTCTTGTTTTACTATCTCTATCTTTACCTAAAGATTTTTGTTAAGACATATTTTCAGAATTTTGCTTTAGAGCAAACAAAAATAAACTCTGATTAATTCTAAACTAGACTAAAATATGTCATTTTTATATTTCAGAAAATTGCTATTAATCTAAGATAATCACTTTTTAGATCCCAGTGTTTACTGACATATTTCTGAAAATTCCAGTCAGGCAGGGTCTATTAAATCAATCACAGAATATTTTCCCTTTATTTGTATGAAACTTGTATCTTTTACATGTAATTGAGTTTTTCATTAGGCACACTATTCCATTATCCCCACAGAAAATCTTTATTATCTCAAAAAAGGAAAAAAAAAATAAGAGGTTTTGTGGTTTAGAGGTAAATCATGAAAGTCCGCCTTCTCATGGCTGTGGGTAATGATGAAGCAAGACAATACCTCAAATACTTACAGAAACCAAATGCTCAGTGTGTTTCAGGTCACCATGCTCCATTGTAATGTGTTTTCAAAAAACTGAGAAGATCACCAATGACAATAGAATTTTTTTTACAAGGAATTCCAAATGTCTAGAACAGAATGTCCACATCAGAAACATACAAAATGAATGCTTTAGCTGAAATGGAATAAACACTTGTGAGAATGAGAAGGCCCTAAACAGAGGGACAAGCAGGGATAAGCTGGTTCACAGTTTCACAACTTAAGGCAAGAACTTTGAGTTTTACAATAAGAGCTAAGGGGCTCAAATGTAAATACTACCAATATTTTTTTTTTGGCAAAATTTCATTATTATGACAGAAGGGAATCTAGCTGTTGTATGAAAAAATGAGGTAGAGAGAAAAAAATGTTCAATTATAACTATGCTTATGAGTATCATTTTTGGAATGTAGTCAGCTTCTCTAGAGTTCCAGCTAAATTCTTAGCTACCCGAAGTGTCCAATGATATCTTAATTAGAGACACAATGTATGATGTCAGCTAATGTGATTGAGATGTGTAGAGAAAGTAATAAGGATTGAGTTTCACACACATTCTTTTGAAGAATTAGAACATGGATCATTGAAAACTAGTTTTCAGATAGAACCATAATTCTAAATATTTTTACTTACTCCTTACCCTTATTCATGATGAAAAATTACTATAATCCTTGTGTGAGTTAGAGATATTCTCAAACTTTTAGAATAAGTTGTTCTTGCCTGTGGATACATAGGGCAGAATAGAAAGTGTACCCTCTTAGTTTACTTGATTGAGTCTAGACATCCTGTCTAATCTTTATTCTTTCTGAGTTAGGCAGAGCAATCCTATTGGTGAAAAACTTATTTGGTCTACTTCCAAAGCATGKTCCCCAAGTCATTGTCCCTCATATACATGGTGGACAAACAAATCTGGATCTCTAGTTCAGGTGCATAGAATCAAAACTTAGAATATATTGATGCTTAGGGTCTTTCTATAGTAACACACACACACACACACACACACACACACACACTGCTCACACCAAAATTTGTGAAATATGTGCTTAACACATTGCATCATTTTTCTTTTTCTTTTATTCAAAATAGGTTTATTTTCTCAAATAATATATCCTGAGGTTTTTCAATTACAAAGAAATCTTAAAATAGTGTCAAAGGAATGTGATTGGTTTTTCTCATAATAATTCAGCCACCATTTCACCCATAGGCATGAATATATGTGTATGACAAACTGCGTTACATGTATGGAAAAGAAATTAAGAAGAAAGGCATGATGGCACATGTCTTTAATCCTAGCACTTGGGAGACACAGGTAATGAGTTAGCTGCCACCTGACCTATACTTTGGATATATTAGCCACAGATAAGGGTAGGCATTTTTTTTTGCTGTAGATGACCAATACAAAATGAACTCAATAGTATTTTATAAACTTTTCAACTCATATTGGTTTTTTGGGGGGATATTTTGTCCTATTGGCCTTTAATTATATATTATGATGTCCACATTTGTTTGTATGTGTGTGTTCCTTTTGTTTTGTTGTTCTTTGGCTTTTTAAAACTCTACTTTTTGTTTGTTTGCTTGTTTGCCTTTTGTTTGTTCTCTAAAGAGTTAGAGAAAAAAAAGGAACTAATCTGGAAGGGTCAGTATTTGAGCAGATCTGACCTGAGTAGGGTAAAGGAAAACCTGGATCTATGCTTCAAAATCATTATTATCAATTAAAGAATAAAAGAAAAAGAGAACACAAAGACTGATTCAAAAGGAAAGGGAAATGAGGGATGTGTCGGTGTATTTGGGGAAAATTACTGGATAGATGTGTAGAAATTTCTCCAAGAACTAATTTGAAACATAAAAAATCATCTCAAAGATTTTATGGAACTGCATTTGAAGTATTTGCAAAAGCTAGAATTCATAATATTTTTCTGATACAGAAAACAATATGTCTGAATGCACATATTACATTTCCATTCAAGGCTGAGATAAATAGTTAGCAGATCATTACTTCTCAAAAGTCATAGGTATTCAAAACAACCAAGGTTCTTGTTAGAACTGCATACTCCTCAGAGTGCTTTTGGGACTCCAGTCCTGCTGTTCAGACAACATACCCTGTGACACTGATTTTTCTGGCTTGGAAAATACTGAATAAATAGTCGCATTATCCTTAATATGCTATCATGCCTAAACTGTATTATAGAAAGCTTTATTGAGGGGCCATGCCACCTAGCAGGAACTTGACATCACATCTACAAGTGAATGTGAAGTTTCTCTCCTAGCTTTTGAGCGGGAACTCCTGTTTTAGTCATAATCCCCTCCACCTAGGGTGGAGTGCTCAGACAAAAGTGAAGCCTATTGTTCTTCAAGAACCTGCAGTTTCCTGAGAAACACTAGCCACCTGCAGAGCAACTGAACCAGTTCTGCTGAGAAGCTTCCAGCCTTTTGGGTAAGAGTTTTCCCCTGCCTATATATTTGGATTTCTTCATTAAACTTTAAGACCTTGAATAGCAGGTGTTATCTTGGTCTCCATCTTTTTTCGCTGCCTTCCCATACATCCCCAGCTTCCCTTCCAGGTAACCCATTCGATGCAGGAAGTACACTATATGATAGCTTAAGCGTTTTAATTAATTGCCAAAGCAGATAGTATTGCTTTGAGAATGAATGTTCTGCTGCTTGAATGTTTGAAATCTCCTTTCACTTTGAATTTAAAGGGTGAACAACTTTTGACTCTTTCTGCAAATGAGTTGATTTATGTCTACTCTCATAATCAAAGGGAATTGAAGACTATAGTAATAATTAACCCTAATAATTTAACTATTGACTATGTCTAGCAGAATAARAGTATTCTGCTGTCTTAAAATAATTATTGTATTGTCCTGTAATTTGTAGATGTTTAATAATTGATCATTATCCTATTAATAAGATTACAGTGAGCTTTTCATTTCTTTTTTTTTTTGTTGTTGTTTGTTTGTTTGTTTTTCGAGACAGGGTTTCTCTGTGTAGCTCTGGCTGTCCTGGAACTCACTTTGTAGACCAGGCTGGCCTCAAACTCAGAAATCCACCTGCCTCTGCCTCCCAAGTGCTGGGATTACAGGCGTGCGCCACCACCGCCCGGCAGAGCTTTTCATTTCTAATTTGGCCTGTGTTAATGCACTGTAACAGCAAGCACATCTAATCTCATGATTTACACTGCTATGCCAAGTAATATACAAAATAACTAAAGTCTTAGAAAAATATACCACTTACATTTTCTTCAGCAAATTATTGGACACATATTTTTCATCTAAAATATTAGACATGAATAACACAGTGCAATATTACCAAAGGGTTGAATCTTCAATCATCTATCTGGCTAGGTCTTTTAATTTTTTAAAATATAAACCTTATGACCTTTTTAGACATATGGCACTTTTTAAAAGTTCTTATGCCATCAACATAGGTTGTTTAACATAACAAGTCTTTGAGCCATTTTTTTAATTTATGTAAAAAAAATAAATACAAGTCTCTAAGGATTTCTGAACATTTCAGCACAACCACCTATTCAAACTAGCATTACAATTTTTTTGGGTATAATAATTAATTAAATTCATAGTTTCTGATTTTATCCAGACCCCAAATTGCTTCCTGTCCTCCCTCAGAGAGTTTGACCTACTTAGCAGATTGAGAACTTTCTGATCTGAATCATATTCTTGCCTGACGGCAGGAATTCATGTCCCTTGAGGACTTACCTTAAGTAGGACTCATTAGCCCTCTGCAGTCCGGTGCCCCAGCTGCCCATGCTGAAGACAAAAGGGTAGCCAGTTTAATTAACCACAGCCTGGAGCAGCATAATTCATTACTATTTTCTCCAAGTAATCTAAGTCTATATCAGCATTCACAATGCAGGGATAGATGGAGCCAAGCGATCTAATAAGGAAGAGATCCAGAAATCTAATTGCTCTTTAGACTCTTTAATTTAAGGTAAAATTAGAGGCCATGACAAGATCACAAAAAGTTATCAACAGAGTAAAAAGAAGTATATATATCTTCTATATGCTAAGAAACCAATAAAGCACATGGCCAAGCTTTAAGAACACAATTATTGGTGACTTACTATACAAACAAAAAAGTATAGTCATTGTGCTGCCCTTATATTATGTACTAAGTCCTTTGTAAAACGAAAATAATTTATTCACTTATTTTGTGATTATCAACAGTGATTTTTGATACAAATCCAGTAATTTGAAAGGGCTTCTCGAAGATTAAGTCAGATATTAAGTATCTACATGCTTTAGCCTTATAAGAAGTAAAAAACAAAATGACGAAAGTAATGTTTCATACCTAAGAAACATAACATTATCTCTCATCAAATAATCTTTGTAAAATAACAAAACTTATGTGTGAACCAATGTGTTTGATGGTGGTATTCACGAAACAACAACAGAGAAGAGTAGTCAAGGTGGGCTACCAATTAGAAAAGGAAATAGATGAGAACTCTCTATACCAGAAATATGTAAAGAAACACCTAGATGTGTTCAAAACTCTTCTGGCTGGTCAGCATGACTGAGGGGTGGATGTCAAGATAGGAGGAAAAGAAGACTGAAGTCAACTGTATCATGATCTGTATCAAGGCCTACACTTGAGTATGTGCACTTGAGTATATGCCTTCTTTAGGTGGAACATACATTCTTCCTAAAATTTAACATAGAATACATTTCTATACCTTGACAAATAATAGTAACAAAAGTAAGATGTATGTGTGTGTGTGTGTGTGTGTGTGTGTGTGTGTGCATATGTGTATGTTAAATGAAAGGCCATGTTGATATTAACAGGATATGCAGCCTCAAGCACAACATTTTTTTCACAAAAATTATTAGCAAAAACTTTTCTATTTTAATGATAAAAAGAAATAATCATATTGAGACAATTAAACAGGTCTCAAAAAATAAATACTGTGTGTTTTTTTCTCACATATTCTTCATAGATTGGTAGTTACATAAATCCATGCATGTATATATGACTTGAAAGTAGAAGCAAAACTGACAAGGGAGACAAAGGTAATTGACAATTGAGAGAATTGAGTAACAAAGGTCAATGAAAGAAGGCATAGGGACAATGTTCAACATATAATACATATCTGTGTGAAAAGTAATTACATAATGTAGCACTATATATGAACATACAGAAAATATTTTGTTTAAAAAACAATGTTTTTAAAAACAAAGAAAAATACAATGTCAGACTAATATTAACACATAATTTGGGAAATTCTGGTTATATTTGTTTTAAGGAATAATGCCTCAAAGAAAAATAGAAACCTACAAAGTGGCTAGACATTGAATAAAAGAGTGTTTTATACAAGAAGCGCAACGCAGTTATACTACTTCTTAACCTATTACATATTTGTGACGGTATCATTAGATGCAATGTTACAGGCACAAAACCCTTTAGCATCAAGATTATTAAACTTCAAATATGTGTATCAGAACATTTTTGAGTGGAATTTAAATAACCATTTCCTTTGGCCTCACACAGTAAGCCTCTGGCAAATAAAATGGGCTTGAAACAGACACAGGAATGAATCCACTCCACTCAAGTGTGAGCCAGCAGCTATGGAAATCAGTAATGAGCTTCCAGCTATTGTACTCCTGGGTATTTACTCAAAGAACTGAAGTCAATATGGCACACAGATATTTGCACATCATGGTTACCTGAAGCTTGGCTTATGATAGTTCAGTTATATAACCAGCCTAGTGTCCAATAATAAGAATAGAT
>BDUI01014173.1:24116-37061 GCA_002335545.1 Apodemus speciosus | reverse complement strand
CCCAGCCTCCCGAGTACTGACATTATAAGGGTGAATCATCACATCCAACTTTCTTACCCCCTTGAAATAAACAAACTACATTAAAATTAGGATGTCAAGTGGGCCTCTGGGGGAGTTTGAACTAAGAAACTTAGGCAACTCTGGAAACAGGACTTACCGTACATAATCTCACTTAAATATGTGTGATGGTTTTAATTTTGGTTCAGAAACCATGCAAAATATGTTCACTGCAGAAAGAAATATTCCTTGATCTAGGAGTAAATTGAAACCTTTGGGAAGATCTAATATTAAGSCTTACAGAAACTTTTCTGTATCTTTCTTGATTAATAATAAACATGTCACTACAACCTGAAAGAATTTACGTAACATATATAGACACAACCTTCACCTTTTTAATGTAATAAAACATCAAGCAATCTGTTAGTCTCTGAAATCCAAGTTCTCATCTCACCAGTGACAACTCCAGGGCTGTAGAATGTTTAAGAAGTGACTTATCTAAAATATCTCTGATACTGGGCTTTTCAACTGAAGCCATAAAACCAATTTGGATATCACTTATAATTATCACATAAAGCTTGATCCAGTATTCTGCATCTTCCTGTCTACGCTTCTCTGGCTGTACCCATTTGGGCTATTATCTCTTGTRTATATTTCTGGATGGACTGGGAGAAGGGAGCCTGTCTCTCTCTGGAGATACAGACAGAAGGGTGCTAGTTTCACTACAGAGAAAAGCCTTTTCGTAACTTCATTTATCTGATTAACCAGGGTTATTCTTTCTCAGGAGACAGGAAATGTCCTCACTTTTCCAACTGGCTCTTTCTGCAGCCACCAGCTGTCATAGCTCTCCCTGGACTGTAGCTCTCCCTGGACTGTAGCTCTCCCTGGGTTGTAGCTCTCCCTGGGTTGTGGCTCTCCCTGGGTTGTAGCTTTCCCTGGGTTGTCGCAGACCTAATAATTTGCCTCCTGGGACTTGGGAGACCCTCCTCTTGCCATCCTGGAGAAGTACATATAGCTAGTGTGGATACATATTGCAGATCTGTATCATGTCCGGTGTGGGTGCCTCTGCCTGTGTACCCACAGACCTTCACCTCTGGCAAATCGTATCTAAACACTCACGCACTCTTCCTGCAACAAGATAGGCCATGCGCATGCAGCTGCATCTTATGATGTATGAGATTGCCTCGACCTCCCACAGGAGCCAAAGCTGAACTTCATTCAGGGAGGCTCTGTCCTTGTCATGTCTCCTCAGGAGTCTCAGATGTGTGTGCACTTGGGGTTGACTTCCCTAAGCACATAGAGGGTCTAGCTTCCCAGAGGGCTGGTTAACACAATTCAAAGTGTCATCCCAATGAATTTTGAATTAAAAATATTTGGGGTTGACAATATGTAAAGATTTTGCTTTTGCCCRTTCTGGAGACTTGACATCATATGATAAAAAAGATGGAGGATTTTCTTCAAGAATTACTTATTTTTGAAAGAAAACAAGAAACAAAAGAAACCTGGGTGCTGGCTTACTAGATTCTGTTTGCCTGTTCACTTAGTTCCTCTGCAAGGAGATGTATGGCTCTTAATATTTTTCCTAAAGAACAMTTCATTTAGGGCAATAGATGCTGCCTACATCTTTGAGGGTCCCAAGGATCTGATGCCTTACGTGGCCCAAATGGCTACATTAGGRGAAAAAAATCCCAATTAGCAAAATTTAAATATAGAATTTCTTCGAATGGTGATTCTTCTTTCATATATTATAACACCGTGATTGAAGGCACCAAAAACACAAGAGTTTTCTCAGATTGCTATATATTTTTATTTCCCTCCAAATATCAATGCCACATCAACTGTTAATCTGAAAAACCTCATTTAATGTCAGCTTGCTCACAGTTATGAAAATTCAGGTAATGTATTCCTGTTACTAATTGTATTTGAGAAAGTGTTATTAATTTCATATATCAAGTTCGCAGTGGCCATCTGTTCCCTCCGAACTGCTGCGTCTCCCTCCATCTGCCCTGGTTTTCTTCTGCTAATCGGGTGGCAAGGGCTCAGATGATCGGGAAGTTTCTCCCTGACTTTTGATTTGTCAGTCATCATCAAGCCAGCTGTGCATTTGTAACAGGCTCCTCCAACGGGTGCTGCTGAATTTAAATCTGTCTGGTTTTCTTTCTTTCTTTCTTTTTGGTTGGTTTTTTTTTTAATAAAACTTTTTTTTTGTCAAAAAAAATGTTTAAAGGAAGCCAGATTGTATTTGCTGCCTCTAATTTGGCTGCATCTGCACCCTCATGAATATAGATGAAGGTACCCGGCCAGGATATTATTAGGGACTGCAGCAAGCAGAGAAGAATTTTAAATGTGGCAACACACCATAGTTTGGATTTCTGAGAACATTAGGACAAACTAACATGAAACTGCTGACATTTGCTAGCTTTGAGTTCAGGATGAGTCTCTGAATCTTAACCAYGAGGAGGAGGAGGATTCTTTCTTGATTGCTTCTTCATGGCTGTGGTTGTATTGGGGAAGAGCAGTTCAGAAAAGGATTCTGGGAAGATAACTAAGTCAAAGTGATTTCCTACCAGACTTTCTTATCTTTTCTCCTTCATGCCACAGGATCAGAGTGCAGGWAATGGCTAAGTTAACTTCTCGTAGTTGAGYGTGTGGAGTTAGCTAATGTCAGGACTTCCAAGTGACTTGCACTCACTCTGAAATCACATGTGGAGCTTATTCTGTTTTCAGACTCATGGTTTTTTTTTATTTTTTATTTTTTTATTTTTTTTCTGATCCGGAGGTAGAGTCAGGGCATTATACCTGTGAAGACTACCACTCCATCTCCACCCTGAACAACCAGATTTAACCACTCGGAAACTAGATCCAGCATGTCAGTTTGCTATTATTTGTAACTGTTTGTTGAATTTTTTTCCTAATAACACAATATACGATATGAGCCCTCTTTATTGAGAACCCCGTGTCATGGCATCAATAGGTAGTCACTCATCTGGGGTCTGATCATGAGGAGACATGATTTAAGTTGCTTTCAGAATGACTCAGTTGAAGTTGCTAGGAGAAACCGTTCAACCCATATTCAGTAGAGTGCACTTTTAACAACAGAGGGGAAAAAAGCAAAATAATAGGACAAATGTGTTGAAGAGACTTGCAATATGATGTCTGTATGAGGTCATCGTCTATGAGTTTCCTGTAGTGGTTATTAGCCACAAATGAGCAGACACTGGCAGATAGAGACACATCATGTCTTCTACGAGTAAGCACTTTGAATCACATTAGCTCTAAAAGAAAGCAAAGCAGTAGACTATCTGTTATGCACCTGGTAACTTTAATTTTTTAAAACAAATGTGGTTTTTTTTTTTGACTGATGCAAGGATTGCAGTGGCATTGCTTAGGGGCAAGGAGGCATGGAGAAGTGTTCTTCAGAAAATAATTTCTCTCAGGCAGGAGCCACTGCAGGGCAGCTATAGCATTTGCACTGCCTTCATAAAATTTGTCAGGATAATAGATTTTAAGTGTCTATCACATATGCATACATATGGCATGTAGTACGAAGCACAGTATAACATACAATAAATATGTACAGGCTTTGCTCTTCCAGTATATTTACAATTCTTCTATCTTAAAGGACAGTCATGTTTGCTTTTATTAGCAAGGAAAATTGTAGAGAGCCTTATTGGGGTGCCATGCCACCTGGCAGGAACTTGACATGGACCAATGTGAAGTTCCTYTCCCAGCCTTTGAGCGGGAACTCCTGTGTCAGCCATAATCCCCTCCATCTAGGATGGAGCGCTCAGACCAMGGTGAAGCTCATTGTTCTTCAAGGACCTGCAGTTTCCTGAAAAACTCTATCTACCTGTGAAGCAACCAAACCAGTTCTGAGGAGAGTTTCCAGCCTTTGGGGGGAAGTGCCCCCCTATATATTTGGAGTTCTCCATTAAACCTTGAGACCTTGAACAGAAAATATTGTCTTGGTTTTGCTCTCTTTTCGCCGCCTTCCCATACAGCCCCAGCTYCCCTTCCAGGTAACCCATTCGATGTAACTGCAGGCAGTGACAGAAAAGGTTTAAAGTGGTATTTTACACTGGTAATTTACAACAAAGTACAAGGTCATCCTTGCTGCAGCCTRTGGTGGATTAAGCAGGATGCCRGTCATGGATGCCGGAGGGACTCATGCAACCTTAAGCCTCTGGGCTGAACTATTGGCTACTGAACRATTCTGAGGGTGCAGGGTGAGCGAGTCACTTCCTGTCCTTGGGTACCTGCTAGTGAGCCCATCAGTCTCCCACCAATAGTTTCACGTTCACAGTCACACAACTTAAAAGCAGGGGATCACAAATAGACAAACAAAACAAAACAAAACAAAACAAAACAAAACAAAACAAGTTGATGAGATTGTGGAAGGATGATTTGTAGGGAAGAGATGGGGCTAATGGCAAGGAGATATAAAAGAAATGAAAGTGACTGGAATATACTATTTACATATATGAAGTGAAAAAACAAACGAATTAATAAACTTTTAGAAGGGAAACATATATTGAGTCCTAATCTCCTGGTATATATATTGGGCTTTTCAGAGGCAGAAAGGTAAGTAAGATGGGGCTTTCTAAGACCAGGATGCACCCTAAGTCTATGTCACTGCTGTAGGTTGAGAAAAGATACCTGATAAAACCTAGGCAACAGGGTGGGAGAGAAGGTGATGGAGCTGCATATCCAAGGATGCTGAACTCTACTCAGAGCCCCAGCCACTGTGTTTGTGAAAAATTGTTCTTGTAACCCTTGGGCTGTACTCCAGAATATAATTTCAGAAATAGTAAGTAGATTGCTGTAGTTTTTCAACTTTTGAGAGGAGAAAATGCTTAGTCTAGTATAGTTCAGTGTAGTTTATCTTAGCTTAGCTTAGTTTGGTTTAATTTAGAGGTAATGGTATTTCATTTCACCATGGGAAGCCATTAATCTTTGTATTTCTTAGCGCCATGGTAAAGAGCATCTCCTATCAGTTTTAAGTTTCAGGGAGTGCATTCTGTCTTTACTATGGTGTCCTACTGCCAAGCAATTGTATGCTAAGGACATCTTTTCTGGCTGTCATCAGTAGTGATGTAAGCAAAATGGAAGGTGATCTAGGAGCCCGTCAGTTACTCAAGGAGTAATGAGAGTCTTCGCAGCAGCCGTCCCTCCTGAGCTTGCTTCTGCTCAGAAGGGCAGACTGCGCCCATCCTCCAGGGTTGTGTCCACCACCTTGGATACAGTTATTATGCCAGAATCAGATTTTAATTCCATTGCCTATTCCTTTGTATTTTCTTAATTATGATGATTTCCTTTGTACATCTGCTTCTCTTCTTAAAATATCCAAGATGTCAACATCAGGCCCCCTCAAAAGGATGCTAAAATTTCCAAGTTTGTTCAGTATAGAAGAATACAAAATAAAATAAAATAAAATAAAATAAAATAAAATAAAATAAAATAAAATAAAATGACCCAACTTAAGCATATTACTTGAATCTTGCTGATACTTGCTATAGGGATATTTCTCTTTTTGCTTATGTGCAAATTCTGAAAGGTCTTCTTCCTGTCCATCATCCTGGTCCTGTTAGACTCTGTTTTGTTCTTATATGTCTGCTGATATAGACCTGTGGCTGGGTACTTTGTAAAGGAATGAAATGTATTATGTCATAGTTTTTGAGGTCCGAGGATAAAGAATCCACAGGTGAGCTTCCTAGTTTCATCCTATGACAATGGAGAAGCACAAAGAAGCAGTGGGTATGTGTGGATAGAGCACTTTCACCAGAGAGGAAACAACGAAGGACAGCAAATTTCTAGAGAACAGCCTCCCGTTCTTGGGTAGTTAATCCTCTATCTCTTCATGAAAGTGAGACCCCAATTGTTTTTAAAGACCAAGCCACTTCTTGACACACTCTCAGGGAAGACCCAACCTCACTCTGAGTTTAGGTGGAGGCAAGCCATACTCAAACCTCAGCATTTTCTGACTCATTCTTTGAATGAGTCAATGCTTTGAATTGGTGCTGAGGTTTAAGAGCCCTAGGCAACAGTTATCCTCTAAGTTATCCTGAATGCCTTTTGATGCAGTTTTTCTAGTCAAAGTTGGTCTGGGGATCAACAGTGTCAATATCATCTCGGCGTTCATTAATAATACAGACTTTTGGACATGTGTGAAGTTACACGTCTCTAATTCCAGCACTTGAGATGCAAAGCAAGAGGGTTGTGGGTTCAAGGACAGCCTGAACTAAGTGGTGAATCCCTGTCTCAAAATCATAACAAATGAAAAAGTTCTGTTTTAGGCATCTGAATCAGTAAAACAAAATAAAACAAACCCCAACAACAACAAAAACACCCGATAGGAGGTGCATACAATTTGCTGATTGTTAAAGAGTAAGAAAGAGTGACAGAAGCCACTATTTTGTTTTCCTTTGAAATTTTCAGTGTCTTTTGGCACTATGACAATTTGAAACAGAGAATGGGGACTACTTCTACGCTAATGATAGCATCTCTTGCCCTTGCATATACAGCTAAAAATCCTTGATATTTATAGAAACTGTGTGTGAAAAGCAAGGGTAAATATGGGCCAATGAATATAGTGTGTCAGTATTACCAACGATGACTGCTCATATACCATTTTCCTCAGAATCTTATTGATGATATCAATAGAATATTAACAGCACAGAAGGAAAGACCAGCCCCACTTCCACGGCAGCTCTGTTTCCTTTCCCTGGGTAGATAATGAAGTAGATTCTCTTTTCCCATGACACTGGGCTGCCTGATATTTTGTGGTGTTACATGCCGAGCCTCAGCATGACTAATATATCCCAGCTGGTCCCAACAGCAGGAAAATGTGTCTAGTGGGGGAAGGGGGCGGGGGTTGACTCGGTTATGGTTACGCATGCTCCAACAGAGGTGGCTCTGTTGTGTCTATAATTAGGTTGGGGGTGGGAACTCTGGAGGGGGTGAGAAGAAAGAATGAATGAAGGAGGTGGGGGAGGTGTGAGGAAATCCCAGGAGTTCTGGGAACTTGAGATTTTTCAAGCTGTCATTTACCTTTGCAAAGTTGTGGTTGGTGGCTGTGTTTACAGGCTGTGGATCTGTAAACAGCACATGTGCAAAACGTTAGCTATTGTTTTGAAAATGGCAGTATGGCCAATCATTTCAATCTCTGTGTTTAAGCATGAACCAGATGACGCTATGTTTTATTTAAAACTGGGCATGTATCATCCAGGGTGGAAACCTGTACCTCTCAAACACTTTCATATTGTGTACTCGGCCATATGCTGCTTGCTTGCAGGTTTTTAAAGTGATTGCCTACTGCCTAAAGGTAGCTTGTCTCAAGATTATAATCCATCTCTTGCTTGAGGGCAGAAATGAACCCATTAATTTAACAGCACACTAATGGGATTGGCAGAGAGATGTTAATTCTATTCACTATTCCTAGAGGATTAGTTGAATAGTGGTTAGATAAGAAAGAAAACAGGGTAAAGAATCACTGTAAGAGCTCTAGGGCCTTGCCAAAGATTTGGCCAGGGTGGTTTTATATTTAAGAAGCCAACCATTGGCTAGATAGAGTCATTTTTAAATTAAGGGATATTTTTAGACTATCAAGTTATAAAACAAATTGTTCCTACTTTACAACTTTGGAAGAAAACCTGTTTTTCTGCTCTCTGTTTAATCTTTACAAAGATCAAAATGTCTGCTAACATTTGCTCACTTATTATATATTAATATGTATGTCATGRCAGGGTCTCATGAATCTCAAGCTGGCCTTGAATTTACTAATTAGCTAAGGATGGTCTTGAGTTACTGATCAATCTCCTGCCTGTAGATCCCAAATTCTAGGATTACAGAAATGGGTATCCACAGCCAGTATATAGGTTGCTGTGGATCAACCCCAGGACTTCTTCCCACACAAGCAGCCTACCGATCCAGCTACGTCTTCATCCCTTGTTATTTATGTTCAATAAAACTGATATCTCTTCTAGCTGTTCAATTTTAAATCTTGATAATATTTTGAACTAGTCAGTACACACAAGATCCCCACCACCCCTGAATTGCCTTTATAAATAAGTATTTGGTGTCCATCTGAACAAGATCGGTCCTAACTTTGAAATGACACTCACCAGCACACTCGCCCGTGTTCCTTGATCCTTGGAGTATGAAACTGTTTTGTGCTCAATGATGCTGACAGCGAGGATGGAATAACCACCCAGTGAAGTCTGACTTGAGGTCTGATAAAGGTCAAGTGGATTTTTGTTTCTTTAGAGGAGTGCTTGTCTAATCCTTGAGACTCCAAAGGCTAAATGCAGTTATAATTGTTTATCCTATTCATCCTCCATCTATTTGAAAGTGTAGGGAAAAAAAAGAAGTGTGTTCTTGAGTTCACAGGAAGTTATAATGCTGCCCTTACATTCCAGTCATGTATCCTTCAGAGGAAACAGATATTGGGTCCTGGTCATATCTCCAAATACCGTTACCACGTCATTCTCTTTAATACTGGTATCCACGCGAAACTAATATCTTCCTTTAAGGAAATAGCAATTTACAGCAGGGTTTCTTATCAGGTGATACTATCTAGCTTTACTTTTTAAAGCCTGTTTCTGTTAGTGTAGAAAACCTGCAGTCACCACAGCAGATTAGCTTTCCCCCCAGTGAGGTTCAGTCACTCCTTTTTGTGTTTGCTCTCTTCTTTTGTAAAATGCGGATCAGTAGCTTATATTGGGAGGCCTGGGAAGAAGAGATTAAGTTCTCCTCAGCTGGCCATCTGAGGGTGTGGTTCTTTAACATTTTGGCTAACAGATGGTGGCAAAGCAACAGGTGCACCCAGATCACTGCACCAAGCTTTTTACATCTGCTGGGAGCACAGACAGCATGCTGGCTGCAGCTTCCCCGACTCCAGCTGGGGCCTTGGCTGCTACCAAGCATGCCGAAGACAAGGTGCAGAAAGAGGGAAGCTGGTGACCTTCAACTATTAACCCACAGATATGATGTGCTTCAGAGGATAATCTGGGCAAGAATGCTTTGATCTGAGCATTACACACTAGATGGAGAAACAAAGGGTGCAGACTCCGGGGTGGAGTGAGGAAATGGCCAGCAGTTTTGCTAGCACAATAGGCTTTTCAGGATCTGACAGCTTCCTTCAGCAGAGCTAGGCATTTCCACTTTCAGCAAAGTCATTGGCCTGAATTCATTGCCTACTGCAAAACTGTTCTTGGTTAGACGAAAAGCATTAAACGGAAAAAGCCCAGAAAATAGTTACGACAATTCACCTGGCAATAGCCAATATTTTCCATCTATTTACCATGGTCAGGGGTTCCTTGAGTTATTACACCATATTTATAAAGCAAGTCCATAGGGTAAACAGTTCCATTATTTCTATTTTACAATGGAAATGGAAATTAAGAACACAGAGATATTGGGATTTACAATTGCAAAATATAAATAAATAAATAAATAAATAAATAAATAAATAAATAGTTGGCACTAAGAGATACAACTTTATTGTAACATGTGTTTCCTGCAAGACTACTGTGTGCCAATCTCAGGCCTCTNGTGTAGAAAACCTGCAGTCACCACAGCAGATTAGCTTTCCCCCCAGTGAGGTTCAGTCACTCCTTTTTGTGTTTGCTCTCTTCTTTTGTAAAATGCGGATCAGTAGCTTATATTGGGAGGCCTGGGAAGAAGAGATTAAGTTCTCCTCAGCTGGCCATCTGAGGGTGTGGTTCTTTAACATTTTGGCTAACAGATGGTGGCAAAGCAACAGGTGCACCCAGATCACTGCACCAAGCTTTTTACATCTGCTGGGAGCACAGACAGCATGCTGGCTGCAGCTTCCCCGACTCCAGCTGGGGCCTTGGCTGCTACCAAGCATGCCGAAGACAAGGTGCAGAAAGAGGGAAGCTGGTGACCTTCAACTATTAACCCACAGATATGATGTGCTTCAGAGGATAATCTGGGCAAGAATGCTTTGATCTGAGCATTACACACTAGATGGAGAAACAAAGGGTGCAGACTCCGGGGTGGAGTGAGGAAATGGCCAGCAGTTTTGCTAGCACAATAGGCTTTTCAGGATCTGACAGCTTCCTTCAGCAGAGCTAGGCATTTCCACTTTCAGCAAAGTCATTGGCCTGAATTCATTGCCTACTGCAAAACTGTTCTTGGTTAGACGAAAAGCATTAAACGGAAAAAGCCCAGAAAATAGTTACGACAATTCACCTGGCAATAGCCAATATTTTCCATCTATTTACCATGGTCAGGGGTTCCTTGAGTTATTACACCATATTTATAAAGCAAGTCCATAGGGTAAACAGTTCCATTATTTCTATTTTACAATGGAAATGGAAATTAAGAACACAGAGATATTGGGATTTACAATTGCAAAATATAAATAAATAAATAAATAAATAAATAAATAAATAAATAGTTGGCACTAAGAGATACAACTTTATTGTAACATGTGTTTCCTGCAAGACTACTGTGTGCCAATCTCAGGCCTCTGAACATATTGTCCAACCCACATTGGCCCAATTCCATAGTACCTGCATTTATCAGCTATGCAAAATGCTCAACTCTATCTTCTTCACAGAACAGAGAGGGAAAATGTAGGTAAGGTCACCAGAGGTTGCACATCCTTTGTTAAATCTGCCTTAAAAGCATTGTACTGTTGGTTATGTTTGGTTTCTGCTAGGATTGGTTACTTCACTAAGTCTCAACTTGTGGGTTCTTGACCTCTTCGGAAAACCTCCGTTTCAAAAGTTATTTATATTACAATTCATAACAATAGCAAATTATAGTTATGAAGTAATAAAAATAATTTCATTGTTGTGGGTCACCTCAACATGAGGAATTATATTAAAGGGTTGAAGCATTAGGAATGCAGTGAACCACCGATCTGGTTCCTTGCATCACAGAAAAGCCAAGCCACCATGCAACTTCACCAGTCCTGATCATTCACTTTATTTAAAGTCTGGGATTTCACAATTTAAGAATTCCTTCTCCTATATTCTTGATTTGACAAATAAGGAGAATTACCCACTGTCCCCTGCCCTGGGATCCGATTGTTCCACAGTATGAAACATGGCCTCGAACTCTACTGATTAAGTCCCATTGATTGAAATACATCATTCCATACTAAATTGCTTCATTTCCATTTCTATGTCTTATGCTTACTTCTCTAAAGTATTTTGGGAAATATTTTATCAGGCTGGCTACCACCCCCAGCCTCTGTTATGAAGGCAAGCCTTCTAGTCTGCTGATCAAGGAACAACCCAGTAGAACTACATTTACTCATTTTGAAATGAAGCCACTAACTTAGGCACCATAAAAGATCTGAACTAAAGATGATCATAAGATTCATAGATGATCTTAAAAAAAACCTCCAGTACCTGACCTAAGAAACCTTTTTAGTTGTTGGTCAGCATTGTCCTTAGACCTCCAAAACAAATGGCTAGTGTAGTTGACTTTGAAAGTATGCATCAGATACAGGATTTAGAGGAATTGATCTAGAACCTACTTGAAAGCCTCATCTTTAAGGACTAGCTCTCATACTGTCAGAAAGTTCTATGCCAGTTGCCAAGGAAGAAAAGTAGTCATTAGTCCTACCCATGTGTAAAAGCTACAAATGACAATAATAATTGTCATGGCCACATATCCTTAAGGTGTAAACATGGTGCTTCTACTCCGGCAACCAACAGCTGTTCATTTGGACATTCAGTAGAAAGGCTCGCTCAATAGAAAGGAATTAAGATGTGGTACTAAGACCTTGACAATTATCCATGATGGTGACATCATGAATCCTATAGGAGATCCTGCTACTGCCAATTTCCCAGATCAAGATAATTCCTAACAGTATTCTAATTACTTATCCTTACACACACAGAAAACTGTAGTTGTCACCCCTCATCCATGACGCTTCTTTCTATCACAGACATTGAATATTATAGAGATCCACAATTGGTCAAAAATGCAGATAAAAACATGCAATGCTCAACATCAATTGCTCAGGGAACATCCCAGAAAAGAGAGCAGGAAGATTGTAAGATCTGGGGGACAAGGGTCTCTATTGTGAAATAATGTCATCTATAGATGTCAGGTAAACTACATATATCAAATCCCCAAAATATAGCTGCCTAAACAAGATCTTAACAATGATAATACCAGCTAACATGCCAATGAGGATGGAGAAAACCTTATGTTTAGCCCCCTAGAAGGATAATAAATTTTCTGCAGGGACAAGCTTCTGATAGTCATAATGAATAAATAATAGGCCAGTAATTTGAGATGGCGCTGGCAGCATGGATGGAGTTGGGGAGGAAGAGGGAGCAGTGAAATAATGGAAATAGACCACTCSTGTATGAAATTCTCAAAAACAAAACATTTAAATAAATAAAAAAATCTGATACAACAGGGAGATTGCTATGGAAAGCAGAGGGACTTAGAAAGATTGGATAAAAAACTTATAGGTTACTGGAGGAAAAAGAAATGTATGCCTTAAGATAATTGATAACAGAGCTGAGGAAGGCCAAGGTCCTTTCATTTCAATTGCTACATGAGTGGATTATAATGTGTTCAGGAACTGGGGAATGTGATCCAAGATACATTTACAATGTAGGGTGTGGGAAGTGAGGAAAACGGAATGAGGGAATCCTAGTGGCTTGCAGTCACAGAGACCAAAGTCCCTCCATAGCCACCTGACAGCACAGGACTTCAAGCACGCAGACCTAAACTTTCCTTAGCAACAATAGCTTGGATGTCTTTCTATTTTGTTGATATTTTTGGCAGCAAGTAGAAGCTCCCCCATCTCTCTCTCTCTCTCTCTCTCTCTCTCTCTCTCTCTCTCTCTCTCTCTCTCTCTGTGTGTGTGTGTGTGTGTGTATGTGTGTGCGTTAAAAAAATAAATGGGCATTAAGATGTTAATGACACAGGAGTTTCAATAGTAGTAGCTGATGAAAG
>BDUI01014170.1:33665-49756 GCA_002335545.1 Apodemus speciosus | reverse complement strand
TTAGGTGCTTCCTCTCCTATTGAGGCCAGACAGTGTAGCCATGGAGACTGATCTGCATATCTGCTACATATGTGGGGGTGGGGTGGGGGTGGGGGTGGGGGTGGGGAGCGCTTAGTTCAAGCCTGTGTGGTTGGCGGCTCAGCCTCTGTGAGCTCTCAGAGGGTCTCTGTTGATTTTCCTGTGGGGCTCCCATTYCTTCAGSRACTTCAGTCTTTCCCCCAACACTTTCATAAGTGTCCTTGACTGCCACCCAGTGCTTGGGTGTGGGTGTCTGCATCTGTTTCAGTCTGTTGCTGGCTAGAGCCTCTCAGAAGTCAGATATGCCAGGATCCTGTCTGCAAGCATAAGACTATCATTAAATAATGTCAGAGACTGGTGCTTGCCCAGGAGATAGGTTTTGAGTTGGGCCAGCTATTCGTTGGCCTTCCCCCAGGCTCTGCTCCATCCCTGCATTTCTTTTAGGCAGGATACATTTTGGGTCAAAACGTTTAGGCTTTGTGTTCTACTGGGGAGTCCTGCTTGGCCTCTACAGATTCTATGTCCCGCTGTTAGGCATTTCTGCTAAGGTAACTGAATCTTGGGAGCCTCCCCTATTCACGGGTCTCTAGGACTGCCTACAGATCCCCCACCAGCTCCATTCATTCTCCTGACCCCGTGGGCTCTTCCCTCGTGTCTCTCCCCACACCTGATCCTGTCTTCCCATTCCTCTCCGCTTCACCCTTCCACCCAAATCCCTCCCTCTCTCTGCCTCTTATGACTATTCTGTTTCCTCCTCTGGGTATGATTCAGGCATCCTTGGTTAGACCTTCTTGTTGAACTTCTTAGAGTCTGTGGTGTGTATCATGATTATCCCATCCTTTATGGACAATATTCACTTAACAGTGAGTATGTACCATGCTCATCCAGACAAAAATCCTACAGAATGGCTATGTTCACAGAAATCCAAGAGGATACAAACTCCTATATGAATTGGAAAAGAACAGGAATTTCTAAATGAAACAACAAAATTAATACAGACATATAAACACTGGAAAAGTCCTTTTGAGTCTGGCTTACCTCACTCAGGATGATTCTAGTTCCATCCATTTGCCTGCGAAATTTATGATGTTCCCATTTTTAATAGCCGAATAGTAATCCATTGTGTAAGTGAACCACATTTTCTGTATCCATTCTTCAGTTGAGGGACATCTTGCATGTTTTCAGTTTTTGACTATTATGAATAAAGCTTCTAGTATGAGCTTTATTCATAGTAGAGCACATGTCCTTGTGATATGGTGGAACATTTTAGGAGCAGTATAGCTGGGTCTTAAGTGATAAAAACTGCATGGTATTGGTATAGAAACAGACAGGTTCATCAATGGAATAGAATCGAAGACCCAGAAATAAATCCACATACCTATAGACACTTGAGTTTTGACAAAGAAGCTAAAACCATACAATGGAAAAAAGAAAGCATCTTCAACAAATGGTGCTGGTTGAACTGGATATCTGAATGCAAATAGAACCATACTTATCACCTGGCACAAAACTCAAGTCTAAGTGGATCAAGGACATCAACATAAAACTAGATACACTAAAGCTCATAGAAGAGAAAGTGGGAAACAGCCTTCCTTGAATTCACTGGTACAAGAGACAATTTCCTGTACACATGCTGATCTTATTATAACATGTATTTTAATATTGCAAACATTTCCACTGAAAGACTAAAGGCTGTTTGATATACAGAACCAAAATGACCTTACTCAAAATGTGCAAGTTCCAATACAAAAACCACAACAAACATGCAAAACTGCGAAAGCATAACTCCTCTAAAAATTACTAATCCCATCCAGACAAATAATTCTACAGAATGGCTATGTTCACAGAAATCTAAGAGGATACCAACTCTTAAATGAATTGGAAGAGAACAGAATTTCTAAATGAAACAACAAAGTTAATACAGACATATAAATACTGAAAAAGTCTGAACTGGAGTATTTGATGAATTCAATAAAAAAGATCAATAGAAAGCATCAGTAATAGAGCAGAACAAGGGGATGACAAATACCAGGATGTAAAGGCATGGGGAAGGTATTAAAACATTCAGGCAATGAAAAAGATAAAGTGAAAACAATTAAGACCCATTGAACACTCTGAAAGGTTAAATCTCTGAATCATGGGCATAAAAGAGGAATTTCTTCTCCCCCCTCCCCAATATCACATTTTATTTTTGACAGATTTTACAATAGTATTTTCAAGCAAAATCACTTTTTCTCATCTCAGTCTAATCTGTTTTAATGAATTTATCCTGTACATTTTAAATTCCTAATCTTTCTTTGTCCTTTCACTTTTTCTTATTTTATTTATGTCCCCAGTTTGTCTATTACTAAGCATTCCATGAGATATGCTAGTATTTTAAAATTATTTCAATATTAAGATTTCTGTCCATATTTCTTCTATATTCATGTCTTAAATCTATTCTTTGTCTTGAGACAGAAGTTTCCTTTCCTGATTTTGACCTCATGTGTTCTAAGGATGTTGATGTTTTTTACTGTCAATTTTTATTAGATAATTGCTTTATTTATATTTCAAATGTTAACCTCTTTCCTCATTTTCCCTCTGAAACCCCCTATCCTGCCCCCCTCTGCCTGCTCACCAASCCACTCAGTCCCACTTTCCTGTCCTGAGAAAATTTCCCTATGCCGGGGCATTGAATCTTCACAGGACCATGAGTCTCTCCTCTCATTGATGTCTGAAAAGGCCATCCTCTGCTACATATGTAGCTGGAGACATGAGTCCCTCCATGTGTGCCCTTTGGTTGGTGGTTTAGTCCCTAGGAGCTCTGGGGGTACTGATTGGTTCATAATATTGTTCCTCCTATGGGGCTGCAAACCTCTTCAGCTCCTTGGGTCCTTTCTAGCTCCTCCATTAGAGGCCCCGTGCTCAGTCCATTGGTTGGCTGTGAGCACCAACTTCTGTATTTGTCAGGCACTGTAGAGCCTCTTAGGAGACAGCTGTATTAGGCTCCTGTCATCTAGCACTTGGCATCCACAATAGTGTCTGAATTTTGTAACTACATGGGATGGATACCCAGGTGGGGAAGTCTCTAAATGGTCTTTCCTTCTGTCTCTGCTCCACATTTTGTCTCTGAATCTCCTCCCTTGGGTATTTTGATCCCCCTTCTAAGGACCAAATCATCAACACTTTGGTCTTCCTTCTTCTTGAACTTTTTGTAGTCTGTGAATTGTATCTTGGGTATTCCGAGCTTTTGGGCTAATAAACACTTATCAGTGAGTGCATACCATATGTATTCTTTTGTGATTGGGTTATCTCACTCAGGATGATTTTTTCTAGATCCACCCATATGCCTATGAATTTCATGAATTCATTGTTTTTATTAGATATATTCTTTATTAACATTTCAAATGTTGTCCCCTTTTCTGTAMCCCCCCAAACCCCATAAGCATCTGCCTCCTTCCTGTTCTCTAATCAACCCCCTCCTGCTTCCCTGTCCTGGTATTCCTCTACACTGTGGCATCGAGCCTTTCCAGGACCAAGGGCCTCTCCTCCCTTTGGTGTCTAACAAGGCCATCCTCTGCTGCCTATGTGTATGGAGCCATGGGTAACTCCATGTGTACTCTTTGGTTGATGGTTTAGTCCCTAGAAGCTCTGGGAGGACTGGGCGGGTCATATTGTTGTTCCTCCTATGGCGCTGCAAACCCCTTTAGTTCCTTGGGTCCTTTCTCTAGCTCCTCCATTTAGGACCCCGTGCTCAGTTCAATGGCTGGTTAAGTGTCCCCCTCTGTAATTGTCATGCACTAGCAGAGCTATAGCTGAGTAGTACTCCACTGTATCAATTTCTGTATCAATTCCTGTGTTGAGGGACATCTGGATTCTTTCCAGTTTCTGGCTAAAAATAAGGCTGCTATGAACATAGTGGAGCATGTGTCCTTATTACATGTTGAAGCATCTTCTGGGTATATGCCTAACAGTAGTATAGCTGGGTCCTCAGGTAGTACTATGTCCAATTTTCTGAACTAATTTCCAGAGTGGTTTTACCAGCTTGGAATCCTGCCAGCAACGGAGGAGTGTTCCTCTTTCTCCACATCCTTGCCAGAATCTGCTATCCCATGAGTTTTTGATCTTAGCCATTCTGACTGATGTGAGGTGAAATCTCAGGATTGTTTTGATTTGCATTTCCCTAACAACTAAGGATACTGAACATTTCTTTAGGTGCTTCTCAGCCATTCGGAATTCCTTAATTGAGAATTCTTTGTTTAGTTCTGTACCCCATTTTGTAATAGGGTTACTTGTTTCTCTGGAGACTAGCTTCTTGACTTCTTTTAAGCCTGCTATCAGATATAGGATTGGTAAAAATCTTTTCCTAATCTGTTGGTTGCAGTTTTGTCCTACTGACAGTGCTATTTGCCTTACAGAAGCTTTGCAATTTTATGAGGTCCCATTTGTCAATTCTTGATCTTAGAGCATAAGTTATTGGTGTTCTGTTGAGGAAATTTTCCCCTGTGCCCATGTGCTCCAGGATCTTCCCCACTTTCTCTTCTATTAGATTCAGTGTATCTGGTTTTCGTGAAGGTCCTTGATCCACTTGGACTTGAGCTTTGTACAGAGAGACAAGAATGGATCATTTTGCATTCTTCTACATGTTGATAGCCAGTTGACCCAGCACCATTTGTTGAAAATGCTGTCTTTTTTCCACTGGATGGTTTTAGCTCTTTTGTCAAATATCAAGTGACCATAAGTATGTGTGTTCATTTCTGGGTCCTCAATTGTATTCCATTGATCTACCTGCCTGTCATTGTACCATGCAGTTTTTAACACTAGTGCTCTGTAGTATAGCTTGAGGTCAGGGATGGTGATTCTACCAGAGGCTCTTTTGTTGTTGAGAATAGTTTTAGCTATCCTGGGTTTTGKTTTTGTTTTTGTTTTTATTACAGATAAATTAGGAAATTTCTCATTCCTACTCTATGAAGAATTGAGTTGGAATATTGATGGGAATTGCACTGAATCTGATCGTGGTATAAATTAAAAATGGTAAAATCATAGCATAAAGTGTCCTAAATCAAGGCAAAAAATAGATATTCATGTACAGAAAAGACCAGAAAAAATCCCATATCATATTATATTTAAAGTAATAAAAATACAAAACAAAGTATATTGAAAGCCACAAGATACACCAAATAACATCTTAACAGGTTCTTCTGAACAATAATTGATATCTCATGATCAGTTCATGGAGGCTTAAAATGATTCACTTCAAGTGCTGAAAACGAACAATGCCAAGGCAGACTATTATACTTAGTGAAGCTGTCATAATTAAAGGAATTGTTGTCATGATCAAGCAGAAGATAGCATATTAGGACTTTAAGACAAGTAGAGGAGATAGTCCAAATAAAAAGTGACATGAAAATAAAATCATAAGAAAAGAAATACAGAAAATGTGGGATATCATGCAAAAATTGAATCTTCAAACCACAGGCGTATATGAGGAAGTGGAATCCCAACTCAATGACATGGATCAGATATTCAACAAGATCACAGAAGAAAACATCCTAGAAGTAAGGAAAGGCATGCCCATACACATATAAGAAGTTCACAGGACACCAGACAGACCAGACTAGAAAGAAAATCCCCACAACCTATCATAGTTAAAACACTAAGTACACATAGCAAAGTATATTAAAGGGCACAATAAAAAAATCACAATTAACATTAAGAAGGGAAAACCACCTGCATAACAGCTGACTATTTTCCAATGGAAAATTTGAAAGCTAGAAGATCCTGGGACAAATGCATTTTAAGTCATAAAATACAATAACTACTAGCTTAGACAAGTACATCCAGCAAAACTATCTGCCATAACTGAAGGAGAAGGAAAAACTTGCCATGATTTAAACAGTCTAAAAATGTTATTTACAATAAACCTAACTCCCCCCAAATAAAAAAATACAGGAAACAATATTTTATACTAATAGGAGGAATGAGCACAGGCAAGAGATCTGGAAAGAAATTTAAGCCCTAATAAAGCGCAAAATGCCACTAGGAAAACAAAAAATGATGCCAAAATTTAACACGATTGCAGTTTACACACATATTTCAACCTTAAACTTAAATATAAATGGCTTCAATTGTCTAATCAAAAGACACAGGTTGATTGACTTGACCAAGAAACAAAAAACGCATATTATCTGTTGCAAAACACATTTTAGTTTTAAAACTAGGCACCACTATCCTTTAGAGTAAAAGGATAAACGAAAGTATTCCGATCAAATGGGACCAGGAAGAATTCAGGTGTCATTATCCTAATAGATGACAAAATAGATATCATACTAAGTTAATTCTAATCAAAGGATCAGTCACCCAAGAAGACATTACTTTCCTAAAAATATATTAACTAAACCTTGAAATGTCATTTAAAAGTTTACTATTAGATTTAAAGACATAGATTAGCATCAACCCATTAATAGAAGGTGACTGTCATATACCACTTTCTCCAATAGACCAGTCGTATGAACAAAAAAGTAAATTGAGAAACATCAAAATTATTTGACACCATACATCAAAATGATTTTAATAGATTCCTTATAGATTCCATCCAAACACCAAAAATACTTCTCCATAGACAAATTTATAGATTCAACTAAAGACCAAAAATAAGCCAACAATCTATAACCCATTACAGGGGAGGCGTTAATAATATTAAAACCAAAATTTAAAAGTTCATTAAAAAAGTTCAGGAGCAGATGGATTTATAGCAGAATTCTACCAGATTTTCAGAGATCTACAAGCAGTCATACTTAAACTATTAAAAATAAATAAAAACAGAAAGAGCACTCCAAAATTTCTTCTATGAAGACAAATGAGATACAACAAAACAAAAACTACAACAGAAAGGGGAAAACTATAAACCAATATTTCTGATAAACATTGACTCAAAATCACTCAATAAAACACTTGCAAACAGAACACAGACATATATCAAATGATTGCCCTGACAAAGTTGACTTTGTCCCTGAAATTTGGGGATGGCTAACATATGCAAGTAAATAAATGCAATTAACTATATACGAGGACAAAAATCACATAATCTTCACAGTAGATTCAGAAAAGGCCTTTAACAATATCCAACATGCCTTCATAATAAAAGTCCTTGATAATGTACGGTTAAAGGAACTTAACATAATAAAAGTTATGTATGAGAAATCCAAAGCCAACATCATTCCAAATGGAGAAAAGCTTGAAACAATTCTACTGAAGTCAAGAATGAGACAAGGATGTCCACAATCCACACTTCTTTTGAATACTGTACTCAAAATACTACCTGGAGCAATGAGACTAGAGAAGGAAATTAAAGGAATACAAATAAGGAAAGAGCACTTTGAAAGAGACAACTTTCTGATCAGAACACCAATAACCAGTCACTAAGACCAACAATTAATAAATTAATAAATGGGACCTCATGAAACTGAAAAGCTTCTCCAAGGCTAAGGCCACCATCAATAGTACAAAACAGCAGCCTACAACATAGAAAAAGATCTTCTCTAACCCTACATCTGACAGAGGACTAATATCTATATGTATATAAAGAACTGAAATTAGACACCAAAATAACCCAGTTAAAAATGTGGTATAGAGCTAAATATAGAATTCTCAACAGAGGAAACTCTAATGGCCAAGAAGCATTTAAATTAATTTTCAATGTCCTTAGTCATCRGGGAAATTCAAATCAAATGTCTCTGAGATTCTATCTTAAACCCATCAGAATGGCTAAAATAAAACACTCTACTGATGGCATATGCTGGTGAGGACGTAGAACAAGGGGTAACACTTTTCCGCTGCTGGTGGGAATGCAAAGGTGTAAAGCCACTTTGGAAAACAATTTGGTGGTTTCTCAGAAAACTTGGAAGAGTTCTACCTCAAGACCAAACTATACCACTCCTGGGCATATACTCAAATGATACCCCACTATACTACAAGGACATTTGCTCACCTATTTCATATCAGCATTATTTATAATGGCTAGAAACTGGAAACAACCTAGATGTCCCTCAAATGAAGATTGGATAAAGAAAGGGGGGATAAGTGAATCTCACTCAGAAGTTAGAGGTGGATGGATGGAGGGCATTTGATGGGAAAGGGTATGAGGTGGGGGATAAGGATGGGGATCCAGTGTGGGGAGAGCAGGGACTAGAGAAGGCTGGGAGAGAAAACAGAAATCTGAGGGGCCATCTCTGGGACAGGGCAGAATTCCTGGAGGCTATGGTGGTGACCTTAGCTGAGACTAGTAGCAGCAGGGGATATGGAGACTAAAGGTGTGCACCTCCTGTAGCCAGGCAAGACTTCCAGTGGATGGAGGGGGACATCAACCCACCCACAAAATCTTCAACCCAAAATTCATCCTGCCTACAAGATGCTCAGAGATGAAGCTAGAACAGAGGAATTGAGGGAATGGCTAACCAATGACTGGCACAACTTGAGACCCATCCTGTGAGAGAGAGCCAACCCCTGACATTGTTAATGATACTCTGCTATGCTTACAGAGAGAAGCCTAGCATAATTTTCTCCTGAGATGCTTCATCCGGCAGCTGACGGAAGCAGGTGCAGAGACCCAGAGTCAAACATCAGGAGGAACTAGAGGAGTTTTGTGGAAGAGTAGGGGATAGGATTTTAAGTACCTGGAGAGATCAAGGACACCACAAGAAGACCTATAGTGTCAAATAACCTGGGCCCATGGGGGCTCACAGAGACTGATCCACCAACCAACAAGCATGCAAGGGCTGGACCTATGGCCCCTACATATTGTAGCAGATGTGTAGCTTAGTCTTCATGTGGGTCCTCAAACAATTGGATCAGAGGCTGGCTCTCATTCAGTTGCTTGCCATTGGGTCCCTTTCCCCTAACTGGACTGCCTGGTTGGACCTTAGTGGGAGAGGATGTACTTAGTCCTGCTGCAACTTGATGTCCTAGGGTAAGTGGTATCCAAAGGGCACTTCACCTCCTTCCTTGAGGAGAAGAGGACAGTGTAATGGTGGAGGAGGGATTTCTGAGAATAGGACTGGGAGGAGAGGTGGGATAAGAGTGCTGTGACCTAGATATGAAGTGAATAAATAAGGAAATTAACTGGAAAAAAACAAATAGGAAATGAATAAGTCATACTATCCTTATTTGCAGATGATGTGATAGTATACATTGGAGATCCTGAAAATTCGTTTGGAAAACTTCTAGAAATGATGGATTCAGAAATGTGGCAGAATACAAAATTGACTTGAAGAAATCAATGGATTTTCTATACACCAACAGCAAGCATACAGAGGACATCAGAGGCATACTCTCATTCACAATAGCCTCAAAGAAAACAAAATGTCTACTAATAAATCTAACCAAGTGGAAGACTTCTACAGTCAAAACTTTAAACCTTTGGATAAATAGATAAAGATACTAGAATATGAGGGGGGGTCTCATACTCATGAATTGGCTGAATTAATATTGAGAAAAAAATGATTGTTTTATCAGAAGCTGTTTATAGATTCAATGCAGCCATAATCAAAAGTTCCTATCTCATTCTTCACAGAAATTAAATAAAGAGATCCTAAAATGTATATGGGATCACCACAGATAGACAAAATAATTCTGAGGGGGGAAACATGCTGCAGGGGTTACATTCCCAGATCTTAAGAGGACCCATAATAATAAAAACAGTATGGTACTGGCACAAAACAAAGTGTAGAGCAAAGGAAAATAGTTTAATACCCAAACATGAGTGCACATAACTTTACCTACCTTATGCTTTGCTAAGACACCAAAAATGTATGCTGGAGAGAAACAAAATCTTCAACAAATGATGATGGGGAAACTGGATGTCCCACATATAGAAGAATGAAACTTTACCCATATCTATCACTATAAGAAATTAACTCCAAATGGATCAAATACTTGAGCAGGAAACACAAAAACAATAAAAATACTAGAAGAAAACATAAGCATACCCTATATGATACAGGTGTAGAAAATAATTTTATGGACAGGATTCCATTTACTCGAGAACTGATAAGGGGAGACCTTAAAATRAACAAACACTTCTGCACAGAGTGGGAGAGAATCTTTGTCTGCTACATATCTGACAAAAAATTAATATTCCGAATATACAAAGAACTCAGAGGGAAAGAGGAAAGGGGAGAGAGGGGGGAGGGAGGGAGGGAGAGAGAGAGAGAGAGAAAGAGAGAGAGAGAGATAGAGAGATGAGTCATTAAAATCTGATCCTGAGACATGAATAGATAATTCTCAAAGGAAGAAAAATGCAGCTAAGAAATATCTTCCCCCAAAGTCCATCAACTTCTACAATTGAAGAAATGGAAATCTGAACAGYTTTGATATTTCATCTTACCCCAGTCAGGATGGAAAATATCAACGAAACAACTGACAACAAATGCAGGAGGGCTCACTGTTAGTGTTATCACAAACTGGTGCAGCCAGGGAGAAATATGGAGAATTATCATAAAGCTAAAATTATAACCCTGTGCCCAAAGAACTCCACGCCCTTCTTCAGGGATCCTTGCTCAGCCACGTTCATTCATACTCTGTTCACAAAAGCTAGGAAATGGAAACCACCTAAATGTCCTCCAACAGAGGAATGGATAACAAAAGTGTGGTACTGTATGCTATGGAATATTATTCAGCTGTAAAGAAAAATGAAATTATATAGGTAAACGAATGGAACTAGAAAAGATCATGTTGAATGGGGTCACCTAGACCCAGAAAAACAAACTCCATGTGTCATTTGAGGCTCCTACCTCCAAATCTTCAGATTTGATGACACAACCCAGGAAAGTAAAACAAGACTATTGCCAGAATAGGAGTTTGGGAAACAAAAGAGAGGGGAGTGACTGGTTACAAGTGATCTGATGAGGGAAATAGGGAAGAGGGGACTCTGGGAAGTAGTGGGAGGTAAACCCAAAAGAAGCAAGGTAAAGTAAAAATAGATACCTGGATATCCACAGGGAATCATACTATTAGCTATCAAAAAATCTGTAATATACATAATTCTGTATATAAATATACATATATAGTTTTAATGAACTTTTTCTCTTTCCAACAGTGCTCCTTCCAAGAGTCAAAGACTATCTAACAAAATCCCCAGTCCCAGAAATGAGAAGTCTCTTTGAGTTGTTGGACAGTGCTGTCTGAGAGATTCAAAATCATGGAGCCTATTGCTGTTGCCCTAGGTTCCTCACAGAGKTGGAAAGTAAGTTGTAGTTTCTCATTCCTCCTGTCCTGGTGGGGTGACTGGGTACCTCTGTGGGTACACTGGCTCAGAAAGGGAAGGGCAAAGTCCAGAATAGGTGGGGTAGCAGTCTGCCCCTTCCCTCTGGGTCATAAGATGTCGCTGAACACCAGATCGTGATGAATAGGGCTCTGGTCCAGCCAGGAGCGCCAAAAATGTGACAGCACTTAGAAAAGTAATAAACAAGTTTGGGCAGCCATCGAGGGGCAGGTGGCCAGGGTCCCGTGGTGGCTGCAGCAGCAGCAGCAGCAGCAGCAGCAGCAGCAGCAGCAGCAGCAGCAGCGGCAGCAGGAGTGATTTTGGGAGCCCGTGCTCCGATGTGAGTCTCCACAAGCGATGGGGACCTGGCCAGGTGGCCTGTCCAAAGTCCAAGGATGTGATGCTTGCATGGAGAGAGCCTTCCTCCAACAGCCAGTCTCAGACAATCCTTGGTGAAAAAATGCATTGTGTGCTTTATTCCATGTGAACAGGGACTATATGAACCTCGGGGAATGGAGTGGGATTTTGGTGGTAAATGAATTCCATTGGCTGAAGCTAAGATGCTGATGATGCTCTATTTGCATGGGGAAGAGTTACTTGTCTGACTGTCCTTGATCACCTAGTTGGAGGTCATGGTAACCTGCCCCGAAGAAGGCATGGAAATAAGGAGAAAGTTAGCTCTAGTCCTGCAGATCTCACATTCTGAGGTTTCTGGTGTTTGCACAAGCTCCATTTTACCAGTCCCCTGGTGGCACGGTCCATGTACTTGAGATACAGGACCCAGAGATCCCTGAGCTGAAACTGACCTGAATGCCCCTTCCCNTTTGATATTTCATCTTACCCCAGTCAGGATGGAAAATATCAACGAAACAACTGACAACAAATGCAGGAGGGCTCACTGTTAGTGTTATCACAAACTGGTGCAGCCAGGGAGAAATATGGAGAATTATCATAAAGCTAAAATTATAACCCTGTGCCCAAAGAACTCCACGCCCTTCTTCAGGGATCCTTGCTCAGCCACGTTCATTCATACTCTGTTCACAAAAGCTAGGAAATGGAAACCACCTAAATGTCCTCCAACAGAGGAATGGATAACAAAAGTGTGGTACTGTATGCTATGGAATATTATTCAGCTGTAAAGAAAAATGAAATTATATAGGTAAACGAATGGAACTAGAAAAGATCATGTTGAATGGGGTCACCTAGACCCAGAAAAACAAACTCCATGTGTCATTTGAGGCTCCTACCTCCAAATCTTCAGATTTGATGACACAACCCAGGAAAGTAAAACAAGACTATTGCCAGAATAGGAGTTTGGGAAACAAAAGAGAGGGGAGTGACTGGTTACAAGTGATCTGATGAGGGAAATAGGGAAGAGGGGACTCTGGGAAGTAGTGGGAGGTAAACCCAAAAGAAGCAAGGTAAAGTAAAAATAGATACCTGGATATCCACAGGGAATCATACTATTAGCTATCAAAAAATCTGTAATATACATAATTCTGTATATAAATATACATATATAGTTTTAATGAACTTTTTCTCTTTCCAACAGTGCTCCTTCCAAGAGTCAAAGACTATCTAACAAAATCCCCAGTCCCAGAAATGAGAAGTCTCTTTGAGTTGTTGGACAGTGCTGTCTGAGAGATTCAAAATCATGGAGCCTATTGCTGTTGCCCTAGGTTCCTCACAGAGKTGGAAAGTAAGTTGTAGTTTCTCATTCCTCCTGTCCTGGTGGGGTGACTGGGTACCTCTGTGGGTACACTGGCTCAGAAAGGGAAGGGCAAAGTCCAGAATAGGTGGGGTAGCAGTCTGCCCCTTCCCTCTGGGTCATAAGATGTCGCTGAACACCAGATCGTGATGAATAGGGCTCTGGTCCAGCCAGGAGCGCCAAAAATGTGACAGCACTTAGAAAAGTAATAAACAAGTTTGGGCAGCCATCGAGGGGCAGGTGGCCAGGGTCCCGTGGTGGCTGCAGCAGCAGCAGCAGCAGCAGCAGCAGCAGCAGCAGCAGCAGCAGCAGCGGCAGCAGGAGTGATTTTGGGAGCCCGTGCTCCGATGTGAGTCTCCACAAGCGATGGGGACCTGGCCAGGTGGCCTGTCCAAAGTCCAAGGATGTGATGCTTGCATGGAGAGAGCCTTCCTCCAACAGCCAGTCTCAGACAATCCTTGGTGAAAAAATGCATTGTGTGCTTTATTCCATGTGAACAGGGACTATATGAACCTCGGGGAATGGAGTGGGATTTTGGTGGTAAATGAATTCCATTGGCTGAAGCTAAGATGCTGATGATGCTCTATTTGCATGGGGAAGAGTTACTTGTCTGACTGTCCTTGATCACCTAGTTGGAGGTCATGGTAACCTGCCCCGAAGAAGGCATGGAAATAAGGAGAAAGTTAGCTCTAGTCCTGCAGATCTCACATTCTGAGGTTTCTGGTGTTTGCACAAGCTCCATTTTACCAGTCCCCTGGTGGCACGGTCCATGTACTTGAGATACAGGACCCAGAGATCCCTGAGCTGAAACTGACCTGAATGCCCCTTCCCCGTGGAGGGAGACAACCAACAATCCTACCCCATTATGATACCTAAACCACATCAAYAACCAGAATGGCACAAGGACTCCAAAAGTACAAGTAGTGACACACATACCTTGGGAGTAACCAACAGCTCTATAATCGTATCTAAGACCTTCTAAGCAAGATGGAAACCATACCTGGTTCTGGGACTCTAGTTCACTACTCAGTGCCAGTGAAGGTTATCAGAGAAGAATCTATAACCACCTTTTTACCAAAACAGCACAATTTCTAATAACGATCCAGAAACATTTGCCTGTATGCCCACAAATAAGTGTAGTCTTTAACCCCTCATGCAGGAAGGAAAATTCTTTTTGCAATAAAGGGAGACCAATGACAGAGAAACTACAACCAATCAAAATGAATACATCGACAAAAACACTMCTGTACTAAGACTTGGGGAACATCATAAGAAAGGAGTGTGTAGAGATAATCTCTTGTGCACTGTGTGAAGATTACCTTTGTATTATTCAAATGCTGATTTCTCTGTCCCGTTATCTGGTTGCAACCTGTACACAGCATTGTGATGCATATTCTAAGAATCTCAATGCTGTGATAATATTCCTCCACACTTATTCTCTGGTTTGTCAATAAAAGCTGACCAGCCAATGGCTGAGAAGAAGATAGAATAAGGCTGGACTTCTGATCCCAGCAAGGGGATAGGGAAAGGAGAAGGGAGGATTCACCATGAGGAAAAGATCCATGAGACACCCTAGGAACACACCTGGGGCAGAGAGAACCAGATTAATACTAAAATGCAAATATCTCAGGGTTTGTGGCTGAGAGGTAGCTAGATTAGAATAGATTAATAACCGCTCAGCTATTGTGCTGTAAAACTAATTAAATAGTCTCTGTCTCATTTATTTGGGAGCTAACCCGGATAAAGGAAAACCTATTACTTTTTAAATTGTTCTAGCAGAGGTGGAATGATTTTAGGAGCTGGAGGATCAGGGAGTTTGCTATGTGGTTGTGTGGTTTAGTAACAGCAGAGCCTGCACCCATGAAATCTCACCATCATTACTATCCTGTCTTGAATTGAACAAGTGCAATACTGTTGGACATGCCAAAGTGAACAGGGAAAATCCTAGGAGGCCACAACCTTACACAAAACACTATAGGAGATTCAGAAAAGTTAGGAATAGGAGAGGTCGCCTTCCCCTGGGAAGAGCACACTGGTTGGTTGTCCAGTCCCTGAAGATCACCCCTGAAAACATACATACAAGTAACATATAGACTGCATAGGTTATATTTAGGAATGTATATGTATACACATTTCTGTTTGAAGTACAATTGATGAAAAGGGTGGCCATGAATTTGAAGGATGGCAGGTTTTGGGGGCAGGTAGGAAAGGTAGGAGAGAAATATTCTAATGATATTCTAAAATAAATTTTAAAATTGAGAAGAAAGACAGCCTATCAACAAATGGAACTGGAGGAACAGGATATTGCCATGTAGAAGAATGAAACCAGATTTAAATCTCACTTCTTCCACCAAAGTTAAGCCTAGAGGAACCAAAGATCTCAATGTAAGACTGGAAACTCCAAAATTCTTAGTGGGCACAGGGAGAAAACTTTGAGATCTAGGCTCAAGAGAGAAGGTTTTGAATAATATTCTGTTTTGTGGTTTTCTTGTTTTGTTTCGATTTTTTAAGGCATTACTCCAACTGACAAATGAGACTTCATGGCAATGAAAACACTTCCATACCGTAAAGGGGACAAGTGAATGGACAGACGAGGGATGAGGAGGCCGCTCTTACCAGATGTCCCTCTGCCTAAGAATGTCTAGGGTGCAGAAGGGATTTAAAAAGCTGAACAAGAAACCAGGAAATGGTCTAATGAAACGAACCCAAAGTTCTCAAAAGATAAACTATTAATGAGCAGTAAACATGAATGTGTGCTTATTTTCACTAGTCATCGGGGAAAGGCAAACTTACATTACACTGCGATTCCATCTCAAGCACTTCGGATGGAACATTATGTGCAGCCACTGTAAGCATTACTGCGGAGGGTCCTCAGAAGACTAAGACTAGATATGCCGCAACTCTTTAACTCTTGGGTATTTAGCAAGGATGTTTTAAGTCAACATGTCACAAGATACTTGTGCATCAAATGTTTACTATATCACTATTCAAAATGGTTGCCATGGAGTAACTTTGGTACTCAGCAACAGAACAGGTGAAGAAAATTTACATATGTGTTGGTGGGTATGTATGTGTACATATTGTCATATTGATTCTCATCCTCAAGTTTTCCACCATTCAACCTTT